>JANAVB010030820.1:1921365-2008865 GCA_029216955.1 Iris pallida
GGAAATATTTTTTACATAATTTATTTTTTTTAAAATAAAATGGACCATGTTATACATACGGCTTAGACGGCTCCTTTTTAAGTCATTTTGAAACCTCATTATATAGTAGAAGATTAATCTCTCCAATGCTTCTCCAATTGGCTTATTAAATATTAAAAAAAAAGTTCTATAAAATAATTGATATATAGATTTTATGATCGATTGTCGACTTCATGAGAACCTACTATGCTAGATGCCAAATTCTTAATCAAGATTACTATGAGCACGAGGGGCTCATGCTAGAAAATTTAGATGGCTAATTGGTAGGTAGTGTTCCTCTCTTTTGACTCTTCATATCATAGTTTCTTTGGAAAGGAAGAATTTGGCGCAGATATAATTGAAGAACTAGGTTCTTCGTATATGCCAAGGGAATATATAATTGTTGTTGGAAAACAAAAACAAAAATATGAAGAGAGATATCGCCGATTTTTTTTTTATACCTACCTTGATATTGTAAAGCTTGTGCAGTCTAGAAGGAGAGGTAAGATGATAACAATTTGTTATAGGAAATTGCACAGAGTCTCGATGACGAGAAAAGTATTAGATGAATGACATTTCCATTTAATTATATCAATCTATTCTTCTTCTTTGTCACGATAACTTAGCATAGACTAAGTTTGTTTGTGGAAATTATAGGGCTTTATGTAGATGATAACCTATTGGCCCATTAAGTTTTGGGTTTGGAAATTTGGATGGAAAAAAGAAAAGATATAAAGCTCCCAATGAACAAAGGACCACCAATGAGTCATCCAGCGCAGCACTCAGCAACTGTGGTCCTTAAACTAAAGTACAACTAAAGGAGACAGTAAGGAATATTGGCACCTTCCATACTTTAAATCTTGTTTCCCTTAAACTAAAGAAGAAGAAAAAAGAAGAGACCCCTTGGTCCCCTTGATCCTCATTTCTTCGGATTTCTGCAAGTGCATCTCCTAGTTTGCTACTCCTAATGGCGAATGTAACAACAAATGTGTCGATGTTGTCACACATGACGCTAACTTCTCTCGGTTCTAGTTTTTTCTCGTCCCTCTGGATTCCGAACCTAGAATTTTCCTCCAATCTAGGTCCATTTCTGAGCATGTGTAAGTTGTGCGATTGCACATGGCACCAAAAACTGGAAGGCTCCAAATATTTTAACCTCTGTATATATTATTAATGTGAAATCTTCATTATTAGATTTAGTCCTCCATATTTTGTAGAAATTGCAAGCAACATGGCCATTAGAATGTTAGAAAACTAATTTCGTTAGAGTGGTTAAAAAAATAATCATCATTTTTTAGTATTTGTACAGATGTCATAAACGGCTATGTTCTAATTATACCAAAGATCTCAACCATTAGATTGTCCAACCTTACAAAATCAAAACATTACAACTAGGTTGTGCCGCAGTCAGGCGCGGCACTGGGGTAAGCCGGACAAGCCTTGGGGCTTGGACAACTCCCCTATTTTAGGGCAACTCTCCAGGCTCAACATGATCCCACAAAAGGTTAGGATCACGGATAACCAGCAGGACCAGCTGACAATAAGGATCAAGGGACAACCAAAATTAGCTCCAGGATAGGGCAATCCAACCCTCTGGGCCGGCCCTGGCCTCGGCCATCTATACACCTAGAAATATGTATTCTGCTAAAAAGTTTGATACTTTGAGATCCTAAAATCAAGTGACAAATTCCTAGCCTGAGTGTCTTCAGTTTGAAGCATTGTGCCCTTTATTCTGTTTTATTTCTGATTTGGTCCCTCAATTGGGACCTCCCTTTCTCTCCTTCTCCTAAAGTATTGACAACATAAAAAAGGAAAGAAAAGAAAAAAATTAGGAATTATTTATCAGAAGGATCTATCCCCTGTAAAACAAAAAGAAGTTCAAACAAGTTTTGAGTGATCTTCAAGTTTTCAACTAATGCACACTTTTGGTTACAAAGACCTCCCCCACTGAATTTACTGAACAACAATTCATAGACCAATATGAACTTTTTGAGAATTGGCAATGCAGATCAAATGCCATATAGATGTTTCAAAACAAAACAAAAATGTTTCATTGCTGATGAACCAGAGAACAAATTCATCTGCCAAGAAATATTTAGGGCTAATTAGAATTTAGACCCTGGATTTCATACCGGCTTAGAGTTTATGCTCTAACATGTCTAATTAAAATGTTTAGACCCTGAATTTTTATTATTTGTTTCATTTTTTCCATTATATCCTCCCTAGTATATATATATATATATATATATATATATATATATATATAGGAAAACTTGGTGGTAAAACTTTTGAATTCCAAAAATATTCTCGAGTTTTTTATAAACATGATGTTATTATGTCAACTTAAATATCATTTATGTTTAAGAGTCAAAGCAATAAAGTTTGCATGCTATGAAGTTTTCTTTTTTCCATACAACTTTCATGTTCAATGGTAATAAATTTTTTTGTTGTTATCATTTTCCAAAAGTTATTATTCTCAATAGAATTTTTTTTTAAAAAGAACAAAATTCCTATTTCAAATTTTTTGGCATTGTAAAAAGAAAGCACACACACATAAATAATCACCTGGAAAAGACGGAAAGACGACAATCGATCTTATGATACGTGCAAAGCACGTATATATATATATATATATATATATATATATATATATATATATATATATATATATATATATATATGGTCCTTCTACAATACATCCCATGAAAAAATTTGTATCGTTACATCCAAAATCTGAACCATTGAATGTTGATCCAATGGTTCAGATTGAGGTCAAAAGTCAAAATCAGCATTAAATGATATTCCCTACTCTATTAATCTGAATCAGCATTAATGCTGATTTTGACTTTTGATCTCAATCTGAACCATTGAATCAACATCCAATGGTTCAGATTTGGGATGTATCGATACAACTTTTTCCATGGGATGTATTGTAGAATTTTCCTATATTATATATATATATATATATATATATATATATATATATATATATATATATATATATATATGAAGGTTTCATTGTTAAGCATGGGAGAGGAGTATAATGGAAAATTGAAACAAATAATAAAAGTCCAGGGTCTAAACTTTCTAATTAGACAAGTCATGACTTAAACTCTATGCTGATATAAAATCCAGGATCTAAACTCCAATTAGCCCAAATATTTAAAATAGATCACTTTGGAGTGCTTTGAGCATAATAAATTCCATGCAAACTTTCTACTGCATTTTGGGAATGATGGTAACATTAATTTTTCTTCACAACTTCACTTTAAAAAAGGGGGGAAAAATAGAACTTTTACAACAAACAACGAAGCAAAACAAACACCAGCAACTCTTAAAACATGTTTGTAACTGTTCTATTGCTTTACTCTGTAACTTATATGCATGCACAATTCAAAAGTTTTACTTTGTACTATTATCACCTTGCATATTGAAGATGGTTCATGTCCACAGGACCCGCCTAGGGTGTTGGGTTGTCCTATCCGGAGCTAGTTTTGATTGTCCCTTGATCCTTATTGTAGGCCAATCCTGGAGGGTCACCTGCGAGTCCAAGCCCTAAGTCTTGTCTGACTTATCCCTGGGCCGGCCCTGCCAGTATCACCACACAAGTCTTGTATAGAAACTTGTATAACCTGATTAGAACCTTATAGAACCAATGGGCTTCCCTGCCTAACCTCATCTTCCCTTGAACATGAAGGATACTGCTTGATCTCATCCTCCAATATACGCTAGTGTTACTTCTCATCAGAGTTTGCCTGGATATGAGCAGGCAAAATAACGGTAACTTGAGTAACAAAATCATCTCCTTCGGGATTCAGGGATCTGCATATCCATATTGAACGACGCACCCATGGACAGGGGCGGATCCAGAAACTATAGCTTGGGTGGACTACCATATATTTGGGTGGGCTAGATGAAGGCTAACCCATATAAAAAAATCAAAAAAAAATTATATGAAAAAAAAATCGGGTGGGCTCCATTCCACCCCAACCCATGCTTGCATCCGCCCCTGCCCATAGATCTCCATCAAGCCCAAGCTTCCTTATGATGATCCTCTAGTCTCCAGAAAGTATTGGAGAGTGGTGAAGACTGTTACCTTGTGCAAGGACCGCATGTTCTTTATGATGGAAATGCATTCATTTTGTATGCATCGATACCGATCTATGATACTATCGGAGTGAAATAAGGGATCTAAGGAAGAACAGAGGCTATACTTTCTTAGTCACAAGTAAATATTTTGTATGTAAAAAAATTGAGATATTTGGGGGATAAACACCAATCAAATCAAAAGGCTACTTTTTCCATAAGAAAAAAGAAACTACTCCGCTGCTCAATACTTTAGTTGATCCACTCTATTGCATAAGTTCATTCTTAACTTGATATCCCGTCCCTAAGGCACTAGCCTAGTGGTAGTGCGGGAGGTCATCCGAACATAGGTCTCGGATTCGAATCCTCCTCCGGACGGCTGGGTGGCTTTGGGCCACGACTCGGCTTGGAGAAAGGACACCTCAAAAAAAAAACTTGATATCCCATATCATAATATAAGTAAGGAGTTCTAGACAAAATGTACTTCTAAGTAATTGTTCCATAGATCCTATATCTATCTATATGAAAAAAAAGAAATCATGTAAAGAAGGGGCTCAGTAGCTACGTCGCCATATATTCTACCGAACGTCGTTCTTGCCAAGGGTGGATGCGGAGTTTTAGTCACACCACGTATAATTGTATCCCAAAAAAAATTTATTTTTTGCATATCATTTAACTAGAACTAAAAAAATGACAAAGCATCTGGGAACTGTAGAGATTTTAAGTGATTATTATTGGAATAGAGACTACATATATATAGGAGAGGCTAGCCTCCTCTCCTATCATTCTAGGCAATGTGGGACTAAAGCCCAATAATACTTAACACATATATTAACACTCCCCCTCAAGATGGGCGAAAGATATTCACTAAATCCATCTTGTCACATCCTCTCATCATGCTGATAGAACTAAGCCCATTTGTCAGTCCGTCTGCTACCTGATCTTTGGTTGGAACGTAGCCCAGCTCTAGTACTCCTTTCTCCAGCTTTTCTTTGATGAAGAATCTGTCAATCTCGATATGCTTGGTCCTGTCATGCTGCACTGGATTGTTGGCAATACTAATAGCTGACTAGTTATCACATCATAGCTTCATCTTGGCTCCCTGGTCCAGCTTTAGCTCCGTCAGCATATTCTTCAACCACAATAGTTCTGTGACTCCCAAGGCCATAGCCCTATAATCTGCTTCAGCTATTGATATGGCTACCACTGACTGCTTCTTACTCATCCACGAGACCAAGTTGCCTCCTACAAATATGCAGTAGCCCGATGTGGATCTCCTGTCGTCAGCACAGCTAGCCCAGTCAGAATCACAATAACCCTCGATGCTTACATGATTATTTCTTCTAAAGATCAGTCCATTCCCAGGGGCTCCCTTCAAGTACATCAGAATCTGGTATACTGCGTCTATATGACCCTTCCGGGGGTCATGCATGTAGCGGCTTACTACACTAACCGCAAAGCTGATATCAGGTCGAGTGTGGCTCAAGTAGATCAACTTGCCCACCAATCTCTGATATATATCTATTCTGGTTAACTGGTTCTCCAGCTTCAGCATCCAGTTTGAAATTCTGGTCTATTGGTGTTGTAGCTGGTTTGCATCCCATCATCCACATTTCCGTAAGTAGGTCCAGTGCGTACTTCCTTTGAGAAAGAACGATTCTCTCATTATCTCGAGCAATCTCAATCCCAAGGAAGTATCAAAGAGGGCCAAGACCCTTCACCTCGAACTCCTTGCCAAGCTTTCCTTTGAGTTGGGCGATCTCCTGCTCATCATCGCCCGTGATAATCATATCATCTACATATACCGCAAGCATGGTGATGTGGCCTCCACTTCGTCTGAAGAAGACAGTGTGATCAGCATTGATCTGTTGATATTCCATCCCTATCACTGCTCTCCTGAACCTGTCAAACCATGTCGAGGAGACTGCTTCAGTCCATAGAGGGACTTCTTCAGTCTGCAGACCTTGTCTTCTGTCTGTTTAGTGCCGAATCCTGGTGGTATCTCCATGTACACCTCCTCCCCTAGATCTCCATAAAGAAATGCATTTTTCACATCCAGTTGGTGTAGCTTTCACCCTCCATTGGCTGCCAGGGAGATCAAGGTCCTGACAGTGCTCATCTTCGCCACTGGTGCAAAGGTCTCGTCATAGTCGATATCGTACGTCTGACTGTATTCTTTTGCCACCAGTCGAGCTTTATAGTGCTCAACCTGTCCATCTGGGTTCTGTTTCACTGTAAAAACTCATTTGCATCCGACTGCTCTTTTTTCTTCTGGCAATCTCACCAGCTCCCGAGTGTGGTTCTTCTCAAGAGCTTCCAACTCCTCATGCATTGTCGCTTTCCACTTTAGATCGTTCTTGGCAACCTGTCAATTGTTAGATACAGTAATACTATCCAAAGATGTTATAAATGCTCCATAAGAAGAAGAGATATGATTATAAGAAACAAACTTAGCAAGGTCCCAACCATATCTGTTTGGAGGATTTTCCGTATTACTGCGAGTAGTCCTTCGTGTAGGTAGTGGTATGGGAGAAGTAGGAGGAATGATATCACCTGAGGAGGGTGGTAGTATAGATGAGGAGGATGGTGGTGTCTCAGGAGTTGGGACAGACGCATGCAAGGGACTTAGCACTGGCACTGTAGGTACTGGACCTGCAGTTTGCTTCTCTCTCCTGCTGTAGGTAAGTAACTCTCCCTGAGCTGTAGGCCTGATATTTCTTATCTCCTCCCCCTGTTCTGCTTCACCTTCATGTTTCTCTTCAACCGTGCCTCTATGCCATACTTCTAGATCGGTTACCACCAAGTTCTCCATCTCCTCCTCTCGCCTTATACTGGTAGTATTAGGCGTGTTGTATGAAGTGCCCTCCTGAGTCGCTGAGTAATATGGCTCATGCTCTCGGAAGTGGACATCCATACTAACGAACTTCTTCTTCTCTACTGGACTCCAGCACACATATCCCTTCTGAGTCGCTGAGTAGCCCAGGAAGATGCACTTGACTGCTCTGGAGTCAAGTTTCCCAACTGATGGTCTGTTGTCTTTCACAAAGCACACACATCCGAATACCTTTAGTGGGAGTATCCCACTATTATTTCCTTATAATACTTTGCATGGGGACTTCCATCCCAAGACTTTTGAAGGCATCCTATTGATAAGTTGAGCTGCTGTCAATACTGCATGTCCCCATAGATTTTGTGGGACATTCATGTCTATCATCATACTTCTTGCGGTCTCTAGAAGGTATCGGTTCTTCCTTTCTGCTACTCCATTTTGTGCTAGAGTGTATAGCTGGTCTGGTGCTGTATTTTGTGTGCTGGCAGGTACTCTGCAAGTGTCCTGTTGGTGTACTCCGTTCCATTGTCAGACCTCAGTACCTTCACTACTGCATTGTACTGAGTCTGGACATGCTTATGGAAGTCCCGAAAGCAAGCAAATACTTCACTCTTATTTTTCATTAAATACAGCCAGAAGACACGAGATGCACAATCAATAAAGGAGACAAAGTACTTATATCCATTCATAGTGTTAGTAGCACATGGACCTCAAACATCAGAATATACTACCTCAAAAACAAGAGAACTCTTATGACCAGTACCAACATATGAGCTTCTAGTAAGCTTTTCTAACTCGCATGCATCATATACTAATTTCTGTTTATTTGATTTTGCATACATCTCTGGATACAACTTACTTAGAGTATCAAAAGAAGAATGTCCCATCCTCCTATGATGAAGTATCAAAGTATCTTCAATCCTCTGCTGCAGCTCTTCCATTCCAGCCTTCTCTGCCATAGATATCAATGCTGAGTCCAGTCCTTTCCGACCTAGGTACCACAGTCCCTCATGCCAGGTGCCAGTCTCAAGTCTTCGTCCCGTTCCTTTCTCCTGGAAGATCACCTTAGGAATATCAAAAGAAACAGTGCATTTTAGTTGGAGAATTATAGCACTAATAGACAAGAGACTGACTGGAAAGGATGGAGCATGTAACATATTGGATAATCTTACTGAACATGTATAATTAACAGTACCCTTACCGACCACTGGTTGGAAAGTGCCATGTGCAGTCTGAATGGTGTCTGCTGGTGCTAGGTGAGTGTATGAAGAAAACTCACTAGCATTCCCGGCCATATGTCGAGATGCTCCTGAGTCGATAATCTAGGCTGACGTTTTAAGGGAAGACATAGACGCAAGAGCGAGTGACTCGTCAGTACCTTCTGATGGGTGAGCATACATAGCGGCGTTACCTCCGAAGAATGGGGTGGATGTCTCCTCTGCTCCGCTCCTCCTGTCTCCTTCGGTCGACGCTCTCTGCTTTCTCTCCAGCAGGTCCAGCAGTGCCTGATCCTTCTCAGTAAAGGTGCCACCAGCTCCTCCATTCTCTTTTGCCACCAGCAAGTTTGCCCGATAGCCTCCTCAGTCGTCTCGTCGGCCTCCTCGATCACGTCCACTCCAATATATCTTCGTCCTCGTCCACCACCTGAGTCTCCCTCCTTAGGTGGTTTGGTACAAGCATATCGATGATGGCCCATCTCCCCGCAGTTGTAGCACGGTCGATTGTGTTGCCAGAGCTCTCCCTTGGATCCTGTGTCGCCCGAGCTAGCAGCTGCTAGTGCTGACTCACTACTAAAATAAGGCAAATTAGCGACGTCGAGATACGTCGCTAATTAAGGAAAGTACGTCGCTAAACGTAATTAGCGATGACTTTAGCGACGAAAGATGAAGGTCGCAAAAAAGCTAGTCGCAGATGATAAATTTGCCGCCCTCCATCGCTGTTTGCGACGTCACCCCCAATGTCGCTGGGTCGTCGCAAAATTAACGACGGAGGACGACTAATTTGAACGTCGCCAAATTAGCGAAGTAGTGCGACTATGTAGCGACGTTATTTCTTTTTATGTGATGACATGACATTTCTGCCACGTCAGCAGGGTAGAGACATACAGCGACCGAATTAGTGACATCAACTCTCAGCCACGTCAGCTATTGAGCGACGGATAGCGATGTGACGACGCTAATTAGCGACGTCTGGAGACGTCGCTATACGTTGCAGAACGTCGCTATACGTCGCAGTTATTATGAAAAAAAATTTAAAAAATATATTTGGTATTTTTGTTATGCTGTGTGTCTGTGTTTACACAGACACACATCATCACAAAAATACCAAACATATTTTTTTAAAATTTTGGGCAGCACCTGTAACTCCTCTTCCTGAATTTTTGAAATTATTTTTTTGATTTTAAAAGTGATGTTCGTTGAGATTTTCTAAAAGATATTTTGTTGTTGTCGGCTTTCCAAAATTATGGTTTAAAAGTACTAAAATTATTTTAATAATTTTCATATTTTAGTCTTGAAATTATAAAAGATGTTTTGATCATCATTTTTGACTTCCAAATGATTTAATTTCGAAAGTGAATTTTAGAATGGTAAATATTTTATAGACAAAAGGATTTGCCAATTTATTTTCAAATATTACGTTGAAAGTAATTTCATTTGAAAGTAATTTCATAAATTTAGTTTATTTTACTTCGTGTGATTTAAAATAAATTTTTCCTTAAATTTTAGTATAAGCTATTTTTCATTATTTTATGCTTCCAAAACTAATTAAATTGATGATTGCGATTACGATTCACTTTTTGTAGAAATATTTACTTCTTATTATTAGCATTACAAAAATATCCTGTAGTAATTATTGGGCTTTCAAATATTTAATTTGGGAAATAGTTTTGGATATCATAAATTATCTTTATTCACTAAAAATATTTATTAAAACATTTCTAATATGTTTTTTGACTAATAAATATATGCTTCCAAATCTTATTTAGAATTGTTATAGTAATCAGCTATTTGATTTGAATTGAATTATATGATTTAAATTATGTGATAGCAACAAATATTATTTCAAAATTATTATGTTGAACGCTTATCCGACGTTGATTTAAATTCGTACGAATTAAATTATTTTGATAACTTTAAATGACGATTTAAATAAATCTTATTATTGTCATTAATAGATTTGATTGAATTGAATTGTATTCAAAAGTTTATTTGATTTTTTAAACTAAAGAAATATTTTATCTAGATGGATTTTTCATCCTTATCATAACTAAGAATTCAACTCCTATTTAAGGAGGCCTGCTTCTCCAAATTTTCGGATACAACCATAAACATCAACCTCATTTATCGTGCATCGTGTCCGTGTTCATCAACAACCCTTCCACTACTTTATTCATCTACATATACATATTTTCCTCGATGTCGGACACACCCGACACTACATCCCCTTCACAACCATCCCCCAGATAACTCCGATTCCATCCCCGCTGCCACCACCGCCCGGATCTTCGCGCATTCCCATCCACCATCTTGAACACCACCACTTCCACAACCGTTCCCGGCTAGCAAACTCGGGCAGCGCCCGACTGCTGTGCCACCAATCACCCCACTGTTCCTTCCCTGTCACCGCAACCACCACGCCACCCTCTTGCCGCACCCACCTTCAACAACATCAGCATCATCACCTCCCTCAACTCCGACTTCCCATCGAAAGTACCAGCAAGACACCACCATCACCAGTCGCAATACACAAAAATCTGTCAGTGTCCACCCTGCCAGCCTTGTCTGACCCCGTGTCCATCTCATCTATTCATTACATCATAGTATACAAGTTCCCGTGTCCGACACTTCGGACACGATCCACAAAATCATCCCGTATCCAAACAACCAAGACACGATACAGAAAAAATCAAAGCCTAAACTTTACCTAGTCGTGACTGCGCCGATCGAAGGTACCGCGTCGCCCTGTCGTCCGCTGATTTCTTCCCGACGACCAGCATCCGCCCCAGCACTTCCCTCGCCGCAAGCTGCCAACCGTCGAGAGCGGAGCCCTCTCTCTCCACCAGACTCCGCACCTCCTCCCCGCGCCTGAGCACTCTTCTCCGCACCCCTGCCGACCACACCCTCCGGTGGCAGACGACTGCCCAGTCCGGCCCGCATCCGGCCACCGCTCACCGATAGACCCACACTTCTGGGTTTCCGCCTTCGACCATGGGGCCAGTATCCGCCGTGCATCCCATCGCCGGCCTTCGCCGCGTCGACCGGTGGCGAGCCGCAGTACTGAGCTGAGCGCACCGGACCGCGCCCCGCCGTCACGACCGTACACCTGCAGCCGTGAACGGAATCCGGCGCGCCCCTTCCGTCGATCCAACCCTCGCCCTCCTCGCCAACATTGCGGGACGGCCGAGACCGCCTCCTTCCTGCCAAACCGGAGCGGGCCCCCGAAACCCTCTCCGCCTCATCCTCTCCTCCATCCGCCTCCGTCCGACGAAAACCTCATCTCCGGTGAGCGCCGCCATCACGGTCGTCGTCTCTCAGCGAGCTTCCGCTCGAGCGCTCTCCGGCCGATGGGGCGACCAACACTAAGCCGAGAGGTGACTCCTCTCCCATTCATTCTCTTTTCCCAATTTCTGATTCCTTTCTTTTCCCTTTTTAGTTTAGTTTGTTTTTATTCATTTTGTTTTGGGAAAGGTTGACTGGGAGCCCAGTACAGGGTTTGGGCTTATATTATTAATTGGGCTGGAGGCTATATATTTGGGTTTAAATTAAATATTTTGGTATGGGCTTTTAAATTGTTTATAGGTGAATTGGGCCTTTAATAACGTTTACTGTTTTATTAGAATTATTTTGGTTTTATATAAAATATGTACAGGATTTTAGGCTTTTGGTATAGAATATGTATTTTAACCTTTATACATGCTATATAGGACAAGTAGTTTCTTATAGGCCTTTCTGTATAAATAAAATTTAAAATAGGTTTTCTAAAAGTATGCTTTCAAAATGTACTTTCATATTGTATAAACAGTTTCTTTAAACAGGTATACATATATAGTATTTTAATAGGGCTTTTAACTTAAACAATATTATTATAATATTTCTAACTATTTTCAAATATAGTTTTGACCTAAGTTCTATTTTGACTAAAAGTATAGTTTTTAAATAACATGAATAATTCCTAAAAATAGTTATAAATAAATAAATAACAATTTATGCAAACTTCTCTTCGTATTAAATCATAAATCGTGACTAATTGTATCCATATTTTCCTTGTGACTTTGGACTCCTACATATTTGGTGCCTCGCCAATTGGTCTATTTTGGACACAATGGTATTATCGGATTCACCAGCAAAGGACCTCAGGCAAGTACACTTTCTAATTGTTTTTTGATTCATAGTAGTCTTTTCATTTCATGCTTATACATATGTCTTGCTGCTTGTTGACACGCTCGTCACACGGAGTAGTCGGGAGGGAAAATATCTTAGTAGACATGTGGACTACCCAGAACTATCCTCCGTGTCTTTCGTGGAGAATAGCAGCTGCACACGACACGTGCAGGGTGCCGGATTTACCTCCTAGCCGTTCATATGTCGAAACGGATATTTCACACCACATAGGTAGCTGTATTTTATTTGTTTGCCTTATTTTCTCCACCGTGCCATGTCATCAGTACTTTCTAGTTTCATCTCTCATATGTTATGTTCATGTCTTGTTTGTTCTATTGTGTTCTCGTATTGCCGTCAGTTTGTGTGCTTGTTCCATTCCTGACTGAAAACCAACATTTTTCAAATTGGCCGTGGATTCACTTAGCTTTGGGAGATACGGGTGTACTTGCAGACATAAACCTAAAAATAGATAGCAGTGGTAGTATTTTCATTAAATGTGTAAGAACATTGTATTTTCTTTCCAATATAGATGTTGTAAATATTGTAAATTAATTCAATAATGTGAATGAGCAATAAATGTATATTTTGTGATTTTGAGCATCTTGGCCGTGACAGCGTTCTACCGCCGACTCTGCGACGTAGGCTGGCTTGGACACGTCTCGTATCCGAAAAGCGGGTACGGATCGTGACAGCACCTCCTTTGTATATCAGATCATCGCTTATAACCCAAAGTAGGTATATTTGTCATCCCCGTCGCAGATAGCACAAACATACATGTCCAAGTAAATATCATACATATACTTAATGAAAATAACAACAAAGTAAATATCATAAACATACATGTCCAACAAACATACATGTCCACAATGGAGGGCAAATAAGAATGAAAATCAGTGTACAGAATGGTCAATGGGCCCATAGGGCCAATACATACAAAGATGATAAAAAAATCTGCTGGATCACTGAGGACCCCTGCCGCGTATCTAAGATATCATGTACTCATATTGCTCCTGTGTGAGCTGCACCGTAGGGACAGTAGGAGGCAGTGCAATGTCTGGAGTTAAGATTCGACGTCAAGATTCGAATTGGGGGAGGAGGGAGAGGAGTTAGGTTAGGGTTTACCTGAGCTCGAGGAGGAGGAGCTCGAGGAGGAGGAGGAGGAGGAGGAGGGGGTAGGGGTCGCCGGGGGGAAGGGAGTCGCCGGGAGGGGGAGAAGGGGTCGCCGGGGGGGAAGTACTTGGCACAGCAAATGGCAAAAGCTTAGATATTAAAAGAAGATTTTTATTTCATATAAAAGTCTATTACATGTCTAAAAAAGGCTGTACAAAGGAGAACTTCTACAAAAAGAAAAGACCCTAAGTCTACAGCCAGGCGCAGCAACCACCATGCGCTCTCAAACGGGCGCATCTCGCCATGCGCTCTCAAACAGGCGCATCTCTTCAGCGTATCAGTTTGGCGCATCACTTCAGCGTCTCAGCCAGGTGCATTCCTTCAGCAGCTCAATTATGTGCCGCCCTTCAGCGTCTCAGTCAGGCGCATCTCTTCGGCGTCTCAGTCAGGCACATCTCTTCAAGAGCCTCAGTTATGTGCATCATGAAGTCTCAGCATATGCGCCTTACCTCGACCCGATCAAATGCTTCGACTAATGAAGCATTTATTGAGCAGAACGAGGGTGGGCAATCAACCCCCAGTTGGAGGAAGAGCTCTCCAAAGCCCAAAGGAAGAGGAGAGCACCACAATTGACCCGTGGCAAAAGGAGTCTTTCAACACAACCAGAATGGGCAACACCCACTCTAGCAGGAGGAGGAGGTCTCCCAAATCCTAAGAAAGATGATCGGAGCACCGCAATTCTGATCTGTGGCTCTTCCAGCATAACGGAGACGGGGCTCGAACATCCCGATCTTTGGATGCAACAGGCACCTTCCGCCTGCCTCAGAAGCCCTCGACTCCGACTTTTGGATGTAACAGTCACCTTCAAGTGCATCAATAAAGACAATGCGTCGCATCTTCACCCTCGGGAACATCTCGTCAACAGAATGTGCTCGAGCAAACAAATTTATTTCGGAAGGATGTGAGAGAACGAGAAGCAAACTCTCTCTTTGCCACTATTTATAGGCTGGGCAAATCAAACACATGCGCCAAGTGGCGGGCTCTCCGAATCCCGTGCAATAAATTTGCATTAATGGTGATGAACCTGACGCTTCGAATTCAGCCAAGTGAAAGCGGCTATTTAATGCACTTGAAGAACGTAACAGTCGGACCAATAAAGATGTGTCATGCAAACGGATGCGCGGTCAGACCGCGCATCATACAGACGCATCCATCAGCACCAAGCACCTTGTAAGGATGCGCCCCATGCGTCCCCATGTGCCTAGTGGAACGCAGATCGATGCGCCCACTTAACAGCCCATCACCCGACAAAGAACATTAAATGCTGAAGTCTGACACGACAGCAGCCAGTCCCCGAGGACTGAACAGTTGATAGCTTTTTCAGAAGACGAAGCGTCACTGACGTCGGCATCATCATTACTTTCCTCCGGCGGTTACAAGCCACGTGGCCGCTCAACCATTTCGCATGTGCCTCCACAGCCATGCGCCCAAATCTCTGCATGCGCCTCAAAAGCTATACGCCTTAGACTTTTCTCTGATCCCTAAAGACAGAGGTCAAGTCACTACTGAAGTCCCATATGTGCCTCAAAAGCCATACGCCCAGACTGGTTCGTGACTCCTAAAGGTTACAAGCCAAAGTCTCCTCATGCGCCCAATCCCAGGCGCATCCCATCAGATTACTCCCCACCAAATCCAAGATCTCCGAGTCTTGGACCTACGACACATGTCCTTTGACTCGATTCAGCCTAAGAAAGAGTGCTAATCACCCAAGATCTCAGCAACTGAAAGATCCTCTCCATTGTTATGTGTCAGCTCGGACGCAGCCCACAAAGGCAACAGAAAAGGTTCAACTCCTCAATCAGAGCGCATCGTCTATGCACCTCCATCAGCAATCACCATGTGGCATCCCCACAAACCGACACATCCTACATATGCGCGCATGAGCAGCCAGCCTGCAAACTATAAATAGAGGGATCATTTCCCTCTGAACGGCCATGAACCTATGAACACACACACAAAGAGGCAGATAAAGACACTCAACGTCTTCTTCCTCTCCGTAAGCTCCAGCACCAGGAACAACTCAGACCTTCAGAGAACCGAGAACCGTCGTCAGATCGTCAACGGAGTCAACGCATTACCACTTGCTCCATCGCTACAAAAGACCCAGATAAACAAAAGTGTACTCCTAGGACTACATCTAAGTCCTACATTGTAACACTGTTCTGTTTGTATTGAAATTTGCAAACAAAAGATTTTAATGGCAAACAAACTGGCTGTAGCGCCCCGCTTTCGATAGGCGACGGAACTTCATAATATGCTAGCGCCGAGTCAGATCGGCCGGGAACTTAGATGGCCATCTGACTCGATCGCTAAGCTTGGTAAACGTTAACGCCTTGCGGCATCGATTCAATTCGATTTGGACGGAAGATACGAGAATCGATCCAACTAATGGAACGACTTCTGTTGGAACAAGTCCTAGATGCAGCGGGCTGCGTCTCGGCGCACGAGCTCTCTATAAGAGTCCCTTCGACGGGACCGGACCGCTGTATGGTTTTCTTGGAGCTTTGCCGCTGGGCTTGATTGAAGTGCTTTCGCGTCGTTTTCATAGATGCAATTACAATTTCGATGCAAGGGGGAAAGAAGGAAATCTAACAAAGTGTTGATGCATTGCAGGAGCTCGCGTAACTAAGGATTGACGTTGCGTTACGCTTCGACGACCTGCACGAAGCCAAGTAATCGGTGGGTGATTCGGCCTTCTTTTCTATTCTGTCCCGCAAACTTAATCCTTGCTTCGAATCCATTCAAATCGAACGATGCCAAGTTAATTGCATGCCAATCCACTAAGTCAAGAACTCGGGAAAAACGTATCGATTTACAAATACAAGTTTTTCACATAAACCGAAAAGTTTAAGGTTTACAGAAAAAGATAGACTATTTCAAGTGCTGCAAAATATTATGAAACGGCGATTGTGGGTTATGATGCCTCGGACAATTTGGTGCCTGCGGGACGCTAAATCGCGAGTACGACTTGGGGAAAAAAATGAATCGTTGCATAAGTTGGGGGAAATGATAATGCCGTTCAATACTGTCCGCGCTATACAAAACTGTTGCATATGTTAAACTGTTCACGCATTGGCATGGTCATGGACAGCTTGTGCACAAGTTGATATTTTTCCTCGAATCGATATCCGGGGCATCGGAATCGAATCGGCCTAGGGGGAATGAATAATCGTGCTTCGGCACCGATGCATTGCGGGACCGTCAGTCAGGCTTGCAACCTAGACTGAGCGGGCCGAAATGCCGTTGAGATAGTCCCACGTGATGTGTAACATCAATGACCGCATATAAGATAGTAGCATGCTCACCTATTGTCTTATGCAGGGTAAATATTATCTCTGTTTTCATGCAGGGACGAGCACGGCCGTGGTAAGAAATATGATAAACTGCTAGGTTTCACTGTATGCTTTATTACGCAAAGATGGCTATCGAATATGAACTGAATTCATTTAGTTCTAATAGAAAGACAACTCTAAAGCATGCCTACCCTAACAATCAGAGTCGGTTTAGACGAGTGGGTTCGTCTCGTCCACTTAGCAAGTGTGCTAATCCCATTCCCCCAATTTCCCCAGGTGCGACGGGCGTGCCCAACTAAACTGGAGCTGAAGTGCGGAGAGGCGTTTTGAAGCTCTTCCTATACTGAAGTATTTTGAAGCCAATTCAAGTCGACGGCTTATGTATAAAGGGGCGAATGTATGGGACGGCAAGCGTTAGTTCAGGCAACTTGTCGAATGTATCTTCTTTCTGTTTTCAATCAATGTAGCCGCAACGGCATCCAATGTAAATTACGACTTGCACTTCGTTGCAAGCTATGAATGAAAAGCATTTCTATCTTCCTATACTGCGTCTTATATTCTGATGTGAATTGTGAAGTTTCGACTTGGCGTATTAATATCAAAATTTAACGATAACCATTTGAGAACTTGTCATCTTGCCTTGCACGAGCGCAACTCCAGGCTCGTGCGGCATCACGCCTTAGCGAGGACGATCGAATCGGCAAAGTAACACCGGGGACGAACGGTTTGTCGACTCGGGGCGTGACAAATTGGTATCAGAGCACAGTTATGTTTCCTCGGATTTTCGAAAGATGTTTCATTATTGGAATGTCCGTTGCGATGGCTCGATTGAATGCTTGTCGGCATGTTGCGTGAAATAAAAGTTCCATACAGGTAAGCCCGTAGATATTTTTGAAAAATACTAACGGGTTTACTCTGTTTTGTAGGAATGACTAAGAAAAGGAACAATCCCGCCCCAACCCAAACTGTAGATAGTACGTCGAGCACAAAAAGCACCGAGCCTAGCGAGACGACTATGCAAAAGATGCTACAGTTGATGGAGCTGCAGCAGCAGCAGCTTCAGACACAATTCAAAGCCCAATTCGAAGTGCAACAAAAACAGATGAATGCCCTGACTCAAATAGTCAGCAGAATGGCGGGCAACACGAAGACGACGGACGAAGGGCCCGAGGGAAACCAAGGCAACCAAGAAGAAAACGAGGAAGAAGAGACTCAACCGCAAATGATAGATTCTTCTTCCTTGTTCAAGGCAAAGGAGTTCCGCAAGATGAATCCACCGAAGTTCAACGGCCGAGCGGAGCCTGATGTGATCGTGGGATGGCTCGCGGAGATGGAGGACCTGTTTAATCTGCTTAGCATCGAAGGGTCCCAGCGGGTAACTTGTGCGGCGTTACAGTTACAACTGAGGGCGTATGACTGGTGGGCCGCTAAAAAGCAGGAAATCTATGAAGCAGATACAGACGCCACGATTTCCTGGAAAATGTTCAAGGGAGCCTTCCTCGAACAGTACGTTCCTCGCGCCGTCCGTCAACAAAAAGAAGACGAGTTCATGATGCTGCGACAGGGAAATATGTCTGTCGACGATTATGATTCGAGCTTCTCAAAGCTGGCAAAGTTTGCCGGCGCCTTTCTGCCCAACAAGGAAGCCTGGTGTGAACGCTTCCAACAGGGCCTAAATGACGAACTGCGAAGGGACGTCGTGAATCAAAGGTGCCGAACATACCGTGAATCCTATAATGCCGCTCTTAATAGTGAACGCATCTTTGGCCATATGTCGAGTAGAGGCATCCGTAACCACTTCAACAAGCGTCCTAACGACGCCGGCGCCGGGGGATCGGGAATAACAAAGCGTCCGAACAGGTTCGATGACCGAGGCCATGGCAGTCAACATTGCACCAGGTGCGGTAGGCGTGGGCACCGAACCGTCGACTGCGTCACGAGATCTTGCTATAAGTGTGGCGAGGTAGGCCATATAGTTACATATTGCCCGCACAAAGTTCAGAATCAACATAACCCGCCGAGGAACGTCCCGAATCCTCATAAAGCGCCGATACTGCAAGGCGCGAATGCGGTGCCCATCAACCAACAAAACCAACGCCACGGAGCTCAAGGCCGAGTTTATGCCTTAACTCGGGACGAGGCGTTTGCGTCCGATACTGTTGTAACAGGTATATTACTCTACAAAAGTATACCTGCTCGAGTATTATTCGATTCGGGTGCGACGCATAGCTTTATATCTGCTGATTTTGCGAAAGAAAATAAAATCACCATGCAATCACTAGATATAAATATTAGCGTTAGCACTCCGTCGGGAGTCGATATGCCTGCGAATTTTATTTGTAGGGATGGCCACATTTGCATCGGAGGAAGATATCTATCCTTGGACGCCGTCGTACTAGACATAAAAGATTACGACATAATCCTGGGCATGGATTGGTTGGGCGCTTGTCGTGCAACGATCGAGTGCGCGGAGAAGAGAGTGGTGTTTCGCCTTCCTGGCGAGACAGAGTTCTCATATTCGTGCGGTACGGCCTCAAAGACGGCGATGATGGTGTCGGCAATCTCGGCAAGGCGTATGCTGCGTTCCGGCTGTGCGGGATACTTGGCATCAGTTCGAGACACACGGACGGGTAATACAAACACAATGCAGACTGATGTTGTGGCAGATTTTCCTGACGTCTTTCCTGACGAGATGCCCGGGATGCCGCCGGATCGAGAAATTGAATTCAGCATCGACACCTTTCCGGATACACGACCGATATCAAAGGCGCCTTACCGAATGGCTCCAGCAGAACTGAAGGAGCTGAAGGTGCAATTACAAGAGTTGCTAGACCGCGAATTTATTCGCCCTAGCGTCTCTCCGTGGGGAGCTCCCGTACTGTTCGTGAAGAAGAAAGATGGGTCGTTGCGGCTATGCATCGACTATCGGGAACTCAACAAGGCGACCGTGCGGAACAAGTATCCTTTGCCGCGAATCGACGACTTGTTTGACCAACTGCAAGGCGCGGCGATATTTTCAAAAATCGATCTTCGTTCAGGCTATCATCAGTTGAAGATCAAGTCCGACGACATATCGAAGTCTGCCTTCCGCACTCGATATGGTCATTACGAATTCCTCGTCATGCCGTTCGGTTTGACGAATGCCCCTGCCGCTTTCATGGATCTGATGAACCGAGTCTTCCGACCTCAAATAGATAAATTTGTAGTCGTATTTATCGACGATATCCTTGTCTACTCAAAGAATCGGGAAGAGCACGCGGAACATTTGAAGACGGTACTGCAGATTCTGCGTGAAAATAAATTGTACGCCAAGCAGAGTAAGTGCGAGTTCTGGATGAGTAGCGTGACATTCCTTGGGCACGTAATCTCTGCCGAAGGTGTCGCGGTGGACCCAAAGAAGATTGATGCGGTGGTGGATTGGAAACGACCTGCCTCGGCTAGCGACATTCGGAGCTTCCTGGGCTTAGCGGGCTACTATCGTAGATTCGTGCAAAGCTTCTCAAAACTAGCGTCGCCTCTGACTCGCCTCACCCAGAAGGGAGTAGTATTCGAATGGAGCGACGACTGTGAATCCAGCTTTCAAGAGTTGAAGCAACGGCTCGTCTCAGCTCCAATCCTTGCACTTCCAGACGGTCCCGAAGGCTTTCAGATATTCAGCGACGCGTCAGGAACTGGCCTCGGGTGCGTACTCATGCAGAGAGACAAAGTCATCTCCTACGCTTCACGGCAGTTGAAGCAGCACGAGAAAAATTACCCGACGCACGACTTAGAATTGGCGGCGATCGTCTTTGCATTGAAGTTATGGCGGCACTATCTCTACGGTGTAGCATGCAGAATCTACACAGATCATAAAAGCCTGAAGTACTTGTTCACGCAACGGAAACTCAACCTACGACAGCGACGATGGCTCGAACTCATAAAAGATTACGAGCTAACGATCGAGTACACGCCGGGCAAGGGAAACGTGGTGGCCGACGCACTCAGCAGAATGTTTATGGGAACACTGGCCATAAACAAGGAGATAAAGCGAGACCTTGAAGCGATGGGTATCGAACTCGGAATTGAGTATCGACACCTGCACCTAGCGCAGCTGAAGTTAGGATCGAGCCTGCTGAGCAAGATAAAGACCGCACAGGAGGACGACTCATTCCTGAAGAAAATGCGCGAGCTAATTTCAACAGGAAGGGCGACTGACTTTGCGGAAGGCGGAGACGGGACGATGCGACTAAAGGGAAGGCTCTGCATTCCTGAAACTGCCGAACTCAGAAAAGAAATTCTGACGGAGGCACATTATGCGAAGTACTCGTTACATCCTGGAAGCACCAAGATGTACAAGGACTTGCGCACAAACTTTTGGTGGCACGGCATGAAGAAGGACGTGGCTACGTTCGTGTCGCAATGCATGGCGTGTCAGCAGGTGAAGGCGGAACACCAGAGGTCCGGCGGCGAGCTGCAGAACATCGCCATTCCTGAGTGGAAGTGGGACAACATCTCGATGGATTTCATTGTGGGATTTCCGAAGACGCCGCGGGGGAATGATGCGATTTGGGTCATTGTTGATAGATTGACCAAGTCAGCTCACTTCATCGCAATCAAAGTAGGATGGAGCGTCGATCGGTTAGCGCAAATCTATGTCGATGAGATTGTTCGACTGCACGGGGTGCCGGCCTCAATAATTTCGGACAGAGACGGGCGATTCCTATCGCGTTTCTGGACGAGCCTCCAAGCGGCGATGGGAACCAAACTGAACTTTAGTTCGGCGTACCATCCCCAAACAGACGGACAGACGGAGAGGGTGAATCAAATCCTAGAAGACATGCTGCGTCTGTGTGTGATCGACCTAAAGACTAGTTGGGATACGCATTTGCCGCTTGCGGAGTTTGCGTATAACAACAGTTATCAGTCGAGTATTCAGATGGCTCCATACGAAGCGCTCTACGGGAGGAAGTGCCGTTCGCCGATATGCTAGGATGACGTCGGAGAGCGACAAGTGCTGGGACCGGAACTGGTGGAGCAGGCCGTCGAAAAGGTCCGCTTGATTCGAGATAGACTCCGCATTGCACAAAGTCGACAAAAGAGCTACGCAGATCTTCGTCGACGACCGCTAGAGTTCTTGGCCGGGGACCATGTGTTTCTGAAAGTAACGCCCATGCGCGGAGTGATGCGGTTCGGCGTTAAAGGCAAATTGAGCCCGAGATTTGTAGGCCCCTTCGAGATCATTGAGCGAGTTGCGACGGTTGCTTATCGGATCGCGCTACCTCCTGCCTTAGCCGATGTGCACGATGTTTTCCACGTTTCACAACTTCGAAAATACGTACACGATCCAAGTCATGTGGTTAGCTTCGATCAGTTGGAGCTGCGTACTGACTTGTCTTACGCGGAGGAGCCTATTCAAATTTTGGACCGCAAGAAAAAGGTGCTGCGAAATCGGTCGATGTCCTTGGTCCGCGTGCTTTGGCGGAACCATACAGTCGAGGAGTCGACATGGGAGATGGAGGCGGAGATGAAGGAGAAGTACCCTGCGTTGTTCGTCTAAATTAAGGTCCGACCCTTGTTCTTAAGTTTCGGGACGAAACTTTTTCTTGGTGGTATATTATGTAGCGCCCCGCTTTCGATAGGCGACGGAACTTCATAATATGCTAGCGCCGAGTCAGATCGGCCGGGAACTTAGATGGCCATCTGACTCGATCGCTAAGCTTGGTAAACGTTAACGTCTTGCGGCATCGATTCAATTCGATTTGGACGGAAGATACGAGAATCGATCCAACTAATGGAACGACTTCTGTTGGAACAAGTCCTAGATGCAGCGGGCTGCGTCTCGGCGCGCGAGCTCTCTATAAGAGTCCCTTCGACGGGACCGGACCGCTGTATGGTTTTCTTGGAGCTTTGCCGCTGGGCTTGATTGAAGTGCTTTCGCGTCGTTTTCATGGATGCAATTACAATTTCGATGCAAGGGGGAAAGAAGGAAATCTAACAAAGTGTTGATGCATTGCAGGAGCTCGCGTAACTAAGGATTGACGTTGCGTTACGCTTCGACGACCTGCACGAAGCCAAGTAATCGGTGGGTGATTCGGCCTTCTTTTCTATTCTGTCCCGCAAACTTAATCCTTGCTTCGAATCCATTCAAATCGAACGATGCCAAGTTAATTGCATGCCAATCCACTAAGTCAAGAACTCGGGAAAAACGTATCGATTTACAAATACAAGTTTTTCACATAAACCGAAAAGTTTAAGGTTTACAGAAAAAGATAGACTATTTCAAGTGCTGCAAAATATTATGAAACGGCGATTGTGGGTTATGATGCCTCGGACAATTTGGTGCCTGCGGGACGCTAAATCGCGAGTACGACTTGGGGAAAAAAATGAATTGTTGCATAAGTTGGGGGAAATGATAATGCCGTTCAATACTGTCCGCGCTATACAAAACTGTTGCATATGTTAAACTGTTCACGCATTGGCATGGTCATGGACAGCTTGTGCACAAGTTGATATTTTTTCTCGAATCGATATCCGGGGCATCGGAATCGAATCGGCCTAGGGGGAATGAATAATCGTGCTTCGGCACCGATGCATTGCGGGACCGTCAGTCAGGCTTGCAACCTAGACTGAGCGGGCCGAAATGCCGTTGAGATAGTCCCACGTGATGTGTAACATCAATGACCGCATATAAGATAGTAGCATGCTCACCTATTGTCTTATGCAGGGTAAATATTATCTCTGTTTTCATGCAGGGACGAGCACGGCCGTGGTAAGAAATATGATAAACTGCTAGGTTTCACTGTATGCTTTATTACGCAAAGATGGCTATCGAATATGAACTGAATTCATTTAGTTCTAATAGAAAGACAACTCTAAAGCATGCCTACCCTAACAATCAGAGTCGGTTTAGACGAGTGGGTTCGTCTCGTCCACTTAGCAAGTGTGCTAATCCCATTCCCCCAATTTCCCCAGGTGCGACGGGCGCGCCCAACTAAACTGGAGCTGAAGTGCGGAGAGGCGTTTTGAAGCTCTTCCTATACTGAAGTATTTTGAAGCCAATTCAAGTCGACGGCTTATGTATAAAGGGGCGAATGTATGGGACGGCAAGCGTTAGTTCAGGCAACTTGTCGAATGTATCTTCTTTCTGTTTTCAATCAATGTAGCCGCAACGGCATCCAATGTAAATTACGACTTGCACTTCGTTGCAAGCTATGAATGAAAAGCATTTCTATCTTCCTATACTGCGTCTTATATTCTGATGTGAATTGTGAAGTTTCGACTTGGCGTATTAATATCAAAATTTAACGATAACCATTTGAGAACTTGTCATCTTGCCTTGCACGAGCGCAACTCCAGGCTCGTGCGGCATCACGCCTTAGCGAGGACGATCGAATCGGCAAAGTAACACCGGGGACGAACGGTTTGTCGACTCGGGGCGTGACACTGGCGACTCTGCTGGGGAACTCTTTCTCCTCCACCAAGAAAGCTATGTCGCAATCCGACGACATGAAGGTGGGCTCCTCCAACAAGACGATGGTCGTACGCCTCAATCAACAGGTGTATAAGGAGTTCGTCTCTGAAGGCAGCACAAGTCCTTCGAAGCGGCTGCCAAAGCCGAAGATGACTCGCCAAGTCTGGGTGCGCAAGGTCGAGGCCCCTGGCACCACCACTGAAGGGGATGCGTTGATGCAGCCCACCCTTCTCGCTGACGACCTCAGCAGCCAGGATGCGCCCACCGGTGTAGCGCATCTCTCGAGAAAGCGTGGTGCTGACCACATTCCCCAGCCATCTCCTTCTCAGACAAGAAAGATGCACCGACGGAGCAAGGACGCAGCTAATGCCCTGTACATCACCTCTGATGCGCCACAGAAGGCCTCTGTCTTTGACAGACTCACTCGCTGTCATGGCAAGGAGAATTTGGACTCTGAGTACTTTGTACCCCAGCGGACTGGTACGAAGAAGTCTAAGGCAGCACGGGCCATGCCCCACAAACGTGCTTTGCCGGCAGTAAACCAGAAGCATGCGCTCACAATCATGCATGCTACCGATGGTAAGCTGTATAAGGTCGACTTGGGTGCTTCTGCGCCAGAAACGAGCCGACCTTCAAAGTCCTTGCCTCACTTGGGTGTATTTGTTGCGTTCGCAACCAAGTCGAGCAAGGCAAATCCTGTGGTCTTGAACTCCCGCGCCTCTACTGGTTGTGCGTCTGAGGTTCGTTCAAGTCACTGTAAATGTCATTCCCCCACTACTAATCTGAGCGCATGTTTTGCGTTGGATCAGGGGGCACAGCATTCACCTGACCACCCTGGCACTTGGCCTAGCCATGCGCCTGATGGGGGTGCGAAGGTGGCACTCTCCTCCTATGATTTGCGTAATATGATAAGTCACAATTGCCGATCAGGAGAGTCGACTGACAAGCACAATGCGCCCTTTACAGGGCACACCTGTGCTGTAGTCACCATCAACTGCTGTTGTAAGACAGTGGTCCCACCAAGGCAGTCGGTGTTCCAGCGGCTGTAATCATCAACACCTCTCCGACGTCACCTCGGGAAGAAGGTGTCAAATGAAGAGGAACCAGAACTAATGGTTGCTTCATGCAACGTAATCACTAACTCCTCGTCAATCCGAAAGACGACTGGTAGCTCCTAGACTGTGTCCTCATCTAAAAGCTAGCTGAGGAAAACCAAGACGACTGTCCCGTCCTCTGGGGTGTTTGAAGGCACTCGGGGGAGAAAGAAGATCTTGGAGGAAGCTGGGGGTAGTCAAACCCCTCCTCCTTCTGAAGGCGAAGACCTCCTCCAGAACATAGCTGGGGGTAGCCAAGTCCTTGTTGATCGTCCCCCTGAAGGCGAAGACCTCCTCTAGAACATAGCTGGGGGTAGCCAAGTCCTTGCTGATCATCCTCCTGAAGACGAAGATGTCCTCCAGAACGTAGCTGGGGGTAGCCAAGTCCTTCCCGAAGGCGAAGATATCCCCCAGGACATAGCTGGGGGTAGCCAAGACGAAGCTCCAGGAGAGACAACTCCCCTATAGGAGAGTGAGGCCGAGAGTGAAGCCTTAACCGTTCCATCCACTTCCAGCCGTGTCATAACAGTATACATGACTGGGGGTGATGCCGAGCCAGATGCGCCGCCAGCAGACCTTGTCCAGCGCATGGATACCTTGGAGGGAGGACTCAAAACCCTCTCTGCCTCCATGCAAACACTGACTCAAGCAGTGTTCGAGATATGGTCAGCTTTGGCCAGGGCACCGTCTACTGGTCCTGACCCAGGGGCCAATGGAAAATCAAGTATACCCGTTCAACGGGTATCCTTGGATACAAATCGTCGTGAGGCACCTCGGACGTCGGAGCCATCAAATGCTCAACTCTAGGCTGTACCACCTTTCCCGACTCCTAGCTCCACGGAAGACGTGATTAAGATGATCAGGGACTTACACGAGCGCTTTGAGTCCAAGAACAGACAGGAGGAGCGCCAGAAGATGGGGATCCCACAACCATACCCCCTCGAATGGAACAAAGTGGTTTATCCTCCCAAGTATAAACTACAGACATTGACGCCAAACGACGGGAAGGACTCTCCGCGCCGATATCTGACGTACTTCCAGTCTCAAACGGGTCATCTTCCGAAGGAAGACGCGCTACTCACTAGCATATTTTTTGGGGCATTGAAGGGAGTAGCTTACGACTGGTACTGCAGTCTCTCCGACAACTCCATATCTTCTTTCGACGACTTGACGCGTCTCTTCCTTGATCGTTTCTACGACGGAGGGAAGGACATGACAATGGCGTCCCTCATAGAGGTGCGTCAGAAGGAGAAGGAGACGGTTCGAGCATTCATCGAATATTTTCGACAAGCCTGTTTCAGATTACCCTCGGGTATGCCAGAACATGCACTCCTCTCCTCCTGTAGCATGAACATGCTGCCTGCGATTAAACTCTGGCTCAACTCCACTCCTCCTCCCGACTGGAGTTCCATGATCATCGAGGCCGAGGCAGCTAAAAAGAAGGCGTCCAATGCTCGTCTTCTGGGAGTCAGTTTCCCTGCCTTTGAGGACAACGGAAAATGGCCCACAGCCAACAACCTTGGACGAGAGACGAAGGGGAAGCATGTGTTGACTGTCATGCCTCCAAAAGTGCATCAGCACCCACTCAAAATCCTCTACTTGCTCCAAGGCCAAAGGAGGTTTATTCTTTCAACGATGAAGACACCCTGCAACTCTTCAAAATATTGAAGTAGGGTGACAAGATCAAGTTGTCGGACCCGAAGCGTCCCGACGAGGTTGAAAAAGTGGACAATCTGAGGAACTGTCACTACCATTGGTTTGTCGGACACCCAACTAAGGACTGCTACGTCCTTAAGAACTACATCCAGCGCATGATCAATACGGATGTCATCTCCGTCGACTACGAGAAGAAAACGGTCTCGGCCAACCTGGCGTCGCTCCAATTTGGTACCTTATCGCCAACCACAACACAAGATGGCGTCGTCCCCATCCCAAAGGCGACATTGGAGGTGGTCAATCTACCACCTACTCGTGACAACGTGAGTGGACTCATCCCACTCACCACATCTCGGAGACAGATCTTATGGGTTCACCCCGACCTCGTCTCCGAGGTTACTCAATCGGAGGTACGCTCTACCTCTAAAACCAAGGATAGGAAGATCAAGTCTTGCCGCATGGTCTCTTCCTCCGCGGAAGAGGCTCTCCCTGTACAAACCCGTTCGCAGCTGAACGTCCAACCCAACGAAGCTGCCCTTGAGGTGGTGCCTCCTGTTGGCCCATTGGTCATATGGTCAACCTAATTTTAATAATTAATCAAACTCTGTCTGGATATATGGGACATCTCGGATTCTTGGACATGATCAAGATTGGCTATCCACTGAATTCAAGACCGAAGATCTGTTTGCCTACTCGAGTCTGTAATTCCTTATGCAATATATTTTTCATTTTATTTGAGTCTAGGAATATGTTGTACATCGAGTCGTACTGGCAAATAGGCTACCCTCAAATGAGTTCAAAATGTTTTTAAAACGACCTCTCAAAAAGGTTTACAAAAAGGTTTTTAAAAAGGTTTTCAAAGATCACCAAAAGCTTTTTCAAAACCCTAATTAAACCCTGACTTAACCCTGACAGAACTCGGACCGAGTTCGGCCAGAGTTCGGCCAGAGTTCGGTTAGTGGCCGTTGTGATTTTGAATCCTTGAAACTTGGTCCTCCTGCAGTTGCGGATTTGACCGAGATTTGCTCATAGAGCTCTGCCCGAATTCTGCCCAAATTCTGTCAGAAGTCTGCCTTTGGAACTCCTATAAATAGAGAAGGATTTCGATCATTTCAACTCACTCATTCACTTTCAATCTTCTCTCTATCTAAAGCTTTTCAGTCTTCCAAAGAGTTTTCTAGAGCTTTCAATTTCGGATCCCAAGCCAGTTACAATCCTCTAGTCAATTTGCCAGTGCGGTACGGTCTAGAAGTTTCTGAGAGATTGTAATCAGAAGGCTTGATTGAAGAATACATCTTCACATTTGAAGTTAGACGAGTTCTTCGTATCAAAGCTCGCGTTGTAGAAGTTGCAAGGACTTCGTAAGAAAACTTGCGGTTTTTCCAATAGTGGATTCAACTGGTAGCAAGAGTTCTACCGACTGGATTAGTCCTCAACAGAGGGATACCAGTATACATCGCTGTCTTTGCGTTTGCTCTCTTAACTCTATCTTTACTTTATTTCAGTTGTGATTAATATTCTGTGATTGTGCTGCTAACATTTTTTATTAGCATTATTCCGCTGCCAACTCTATTCACCCCCCTCTAGAGTATTACGCTTTACTATTTCGTTCCTACAATTGGTATCAGAGCGGGTGTTACAGGTAAAGCAAAGGTAACAGTGCAATTATTTATTCACTTTTAATTAACTGTTATATAGATCACAGCACAACACATGGCAACTGTGAAATTCACAAATGAAGGCCAGGCCACAAACAGACCCCTACTGTTTGATGGTACGAATTATATATATTGGAAAACACGGATAAGTTTTTTCTTGAAATCTCTTGACTTTGATTTATGGTCCATTGTTCTTGATGGCTATCAGAAGCCACCTCGTATAAATGTTGATGGAGTTTTAGTTGAAAAATCCCATAGCAGATATACAGAGGAAGAAAAGAAAAGGGCCAGTCTTGACGCACGTGCCATTAATGCTCTCTTTTGTGCTTTAGACAGAACTGAGTTTAACAGGGTGTCTATCTGCACAACGGCTAATGAAGTATGGAAGCTACTTGAAGTCACACATGAAGGCACGACTCAAGTCAAGGAATCTAAAGTCAGCAGACTTACTCAAGAGTACGAGGCGTTCAAGATGAAGCCCAACGAAACAGTTACACAAATGTTCGAGAGGTTCTTGGATATTGTAAATCCTTTGTCCTCCCTAGGCAAAGATTACAGTAACCATGAAAAGATTCGCAAACTCCTGCGAGCTCTCACCAAGAACTGGATTCCAAAGGCTACTGCAATCATTGAAGGGAACGACCGCACAACTATGTTCCTCGAAGTAATCATGGGTAAGCTACTCACTCATGAACTGGAGCTACAAGATTTTGAAGAACCTGCACCAAAGGAGAAGACAATCGTTCTCAAGGCTCAGCACAGAAAAGCCGCTGAAGATGACTCAGACAGCAGTGGATCTGACGCTGAAGATCAAGCACTCCTAGCAAGGAAGTTCAAAAGATTCATGAGACATGAAAAGAGAGTCAAAGAGAACAACAGCAACAACTGGTACCAAGAAGATGCTGTCTGCTATGGTTGCAAGAAGAAGGGACACATGAAGAAGGATTGTCCCACAAACTCATCATCAAGCAAGAAGAGCAACAGGTATGAAAAAGGGAACCTGAAGAGATCAACATCACGGAAATATGCCAACACCAGCATATGGCATAAAAGCGAAGCCAGCGATTCAGAAGACGAACAATCAGAAGATGCTGCAAACGTATGCTTTATGGCATCCGATCAGGTACCTACTGAACCTATAGTTGATACTTATGATGACTTCACCTTTGAGCAATTAGGAGATGCCTTCAGTGACCTGATGACTGATTACAGGAAACTGCGTAGTAAGTATCAGACCGCTAAGAAGGTACTCAAAGAGTACAAATGTGAAATAGGTAGACTTACCGACCTACTAGCTGAGGTTAGAAATAATGTTAGTGAGTCTGGTGAGCTTTCTTCAATAAAGCTCTTATTACACGAGACTACCAAGTCATCTGAAGAGAAAGACAAAATTATTGACCAACTCAAGGAAGAACTTTCTATAGAGAAGAAAAGTCTTCAATATGCACAAATCAAAATGGAATTACTTACTTCTGATTATACTAAGTTATATGACACTTCCAAAAGATTGGAAATTAGGTTAGGAAAACAGCCTGAGCCTGCTGCTTCCTACCCTAACACGTGTCACTTACCGAAAAATTAGAACATTTCCAAGCCAAACACTGTCAGACCTAACCCTATAAAACCTTTACCCCAAAAGGTTAAGCCCAAACAAGATTATAGGTATGCTTTCTTCTATACTAGAAAACCTAAACCTACTAACCATGCACACCACTCAGCTTTCAACACTCGACATGCACAATGTCATTATTGTGGCCTCATTGGTCATATATCATCTGCATGTAGAATGAGAAAGCTTGTTGATTTAAATGTTTATGCTTGGATACCTAAAGCTAACAATTCAGGACCCTACAAGAAATGGGTACCAAAGGTTTCATCTGCAAACTGTTTTGTAGGTGGAATACCCTTCACATGCTAGAAGCAAATGGATCCTCGACAGCGGTTGCTCACGGCATATGACCGGTGACGCTACCCTATTTGCAACACTGTCGAAGAAAAAGAAGGAAGGCTATGTCTCCTTCGGTAATAATTTGAAAGGGTATATTATTGGTATCGGTGATGTTGGTAAGTCTTCCTATCCTGTGATTAAGGATGTCTGTCTGGTTACCGAGTTGAAACATAACCTACTCAGCATAAGTCACCTAGCTGATCATGGTTATGGAATCAACTTTGGCAAAGACAAATGTACTATAGTTGATAGCTCAACTGGTAGTACTATCTTTGAAGGTATCAGGGAAGACAATATATATGTTTTCTATTTGTTAGAAGAAACTAACATTTCAGGTTGATGCTTAATGGCCAAGAGTGATGAGAGTCATCTATGGTATATGAGACTCGGTCACGCTAATATGGATATAATATCAAGATTATCCACAAAGAAGCTAGTACGCGGTTTACCGGACATTACATTCAAGAAGGATTCGGTATGCAGTCAATGTAAAAGGAACAAAGCTACCAGATCCACATTCAAATCAGTAAACGCAGTATGTACTACTAGACCTCTACAATTGCTTCATATGGACTTATTTGGTCCTAGCAGAGTTGCTAGCCTCGGAGGTAAACTTTATGCTTTCGTAATTGTAGATGATTTCTCTAGATATACGTGGGTATATTTCTTGACACGCAAGAATGATGCATTATCCGAATTTGTCACCTTTTGTAAGAAAGTACAGAATGAAAAAGGTTACATGATCACTCGCATAAGAAGCGATCATGGAGGCGAATTCGAAAATGCTGATTTTGAGCAATTTTGTGTCACACACGGTTTTATACACGAGTTCTCCTGCCCTAGGACTCCACAACAAAATGGAGTTGTGGAACGTAAGAACAGAACTCTAACCGAAATGGCCAGAGTAATGTTAAACCAGTTTAGTCTACCCAAATATTTCTGGGCTGAAGCTGTCAATACAGCTTGCTTTGTTCTCAATAGAGTTCTAATTCGACCCAAATCGAAGAAGACTCCATTTGAGTTATGGTTTGATAGAATTCTATCTGTTTCATACTTTAGAATTTTTGGCTGTAAATATTTTATTCTTAATACAAAAGACAATTTAGGAAAATTTGATGAAAAGGCCGATGAAGGTATATTTTTAGGTTATGCGGCCAAGAGCAAAGGGTACAGAGTCTTCAACAAACGTACCATGATCATCGAAGAGTCAATCAATGTCACTTTTGATGAATTGAATCAAATGAGTATCGATGACAATGACGAAGATACATCTGTACCAAGCATAACTCCAGCTGATTCTCAACCAAGCTCTGTACTAGCTGAACCTCCTAGAGAAGATCCAGGAACCAGCTACCTTCAGAATCTACCGAAAAGGTTGAAATTTACAGCTGATCATCCAAAAGATTTGGTAATTGGTGATATTACCAAAGGAGTAAGTACTCGTACATCCAGTAGAGATATTGTTTCTAGTGTCACTTTTATTTCACAGCTAGAACCCAAAACTATTGATGAAGCATGTAGTAATAGTTTTTGGATAGATGCTATGCAAGAGGAATTAAACCAATTTGAACGGAATCAAGTTTGGGAACTTGTTCCCAGGCCTATTGATCATCCGGTCATTGGCACCCGTTGGGTATTCCGAAACAAACTGAATGAGAATGGTTTAGTGACTCGTAATAAGGCTCGACTCGTAGCTCAAGGATACAATCAAGAAGAAGGTATCGACTACGATGAGACTTATGCCCCAGTTGCGAGATTAGAATCCATTCGTATGTTATATGCATTTGCATATTTTCATGATTTCAAACTATTTCAAATGGATGTCAAGAGTGCATTTTTAAATGGATTTATAAAAGAAGAAGTTTTTGTAGCACAACCTCCAGGTTTCTCGAATTTCAAAAACCTAGATCATGTTTTCAAGTTGAAGAAAGCCTTATACGGTTTAAAACAAGCACCTCGTGCTTGGTATGATCGTTTAAGCTCTTTTCTACTTGACAACGGTTTTTCAAAAGGCAAAGTTGACACTACACTGTTTATTAAGTCCTTTAATGGCAAACTTCTTTTAATTCAAATCTATGTTGATGATATTATATTTTGATCTACTGATGAATCTCTGTGTCAAGAATTTTCTAAGTGTATGCAGAATGAGTTTGAGATGAGCATGATGGGAGAGCTGAAATTCTTTCTCGGACTGCAAATCAAACAAACTGATAATGGGACGTTCATAAATCAAGCCAAATATACAAAAGATCTGCTAAAGAAGTTTGATTTGGACAATGTCAAACCTATTGGCACTCAAATGGCAACTTCAACAAAGCTTGATTCAGATGAACAAGGCAAGCCAGTCGACACACGTAAGTATCGAGGTATGATTGGTAGTTTACTTTATTTAACTGCTAGTCGTCCAGATATAATGTTTAGTGTTTGCCTATGTACACATTTTCAAGCTAACCCAAAGGAATCACATCTGTCCGCAGTTAAGCGTATCTTTCGATACCTTAAGGGTACTTCTTCTGTTGGATTGTGGTATCCCAAAACTAAGTCCTTTGACCTTATTGGTTATTCGGATGCAGATTTTGCTGGATGTAAAGTTTATAGAAAAAGTACCAGTAGCACTTGTCATTTCTTAGGCAAGGCTTTAGTCTCATGGTTTAGTAAAAAGTAAAATTATGTAGCCCTATCAACAACAGAGGCTGAGTACATCGCCGCAGGACGTTGTTGCGCTCAGATTTTATGGATGAAACAAACCCTAGAAGACTATGATTTATTTTACACACATATTCCCATTTTCTGTGATAACACAAGCACTATTAATTTGACTAAGAATCCAGTATATCACTCTCGTACTAAACATATCGAGATTCGACATCACTTTTTTAGAGATCATCATCAAAATGGAGATATAAACCTTGTGTACATAGATACTGAAAATCAACTAGCTGACATCTTCACTAAACCTCTAGCGGAAGATCGTTTCAATTATTTACGTCGAGAATTAGGAATTTTGGACGTCAATAATATTAATTAATTTTATTTTATGATTATATATCATTACGCAAAAACTGTGTTAGAGACAAGCCAATAAAGAGTCTGTCTGTCACCACAACTACGGTTGAAGCGAAGCGGTACTTAAGAGTTCCCCGGTGAACCTCCGCCAGCTGGGACAGTACTCCTACAGCTAATCTGAGACAGTTGCTGTGTAACGACATTTAATTCATAAAATAATATTAATTATGTTAATTGAAGGCTAAAATAACTAATCTTTGAATTAAATATTTGAAATGAGACAATAAAAAAGAGTGGCAAAAATCAACTTTATAGAACCCTAGGCGAATTCGGCCAGAGCTCTGACCGAATTCGGCCCGAGTTCGGTTGAGGGTATCAGGCTATATATCCAGAACCCGAGAGCCCCTCTTCTTCATTGCTTCCAAATTTCTTTCAAACAGCAGCAGCAGCCGACCCGAGCACCAAAACCCTAGTTCTTCACCACCCTATTCCATCCAATCCAAGTGGTGAAATCTCTCTAAAATTTGGAATCGTGCAGAGATCGTCGTTCTCTACGACATATCTTGATTTCGTGAGCTATAACTCAATCTCTCTCCACCTTTCAATTAGTGCATTTTTATTCTAAATTGCACATATGGCACCTAAATTCAATCCATCTAAGAGGAAGAAGACGACTCCTAGTGAGGAAGGGTCATCTTCGCATCCGCATACGGATTCCCTCTTCTCGCCAGTCCAAACGAGCGACGGTGCGTTCGACGGGTTTTTCTTCCAAACCCTAGACCAAGCCCTACTATGGTATGGAGACTTCTCCATGAGATCCATATGCACAGGCGCTCCAGTCAAATGGACTGTATTTTCTGACCACCGCCTTTTCTTTGAGGCATTAGGGCTACATCTTTTTGTTCAAATATGCTTCCCTATAGCAACTAATGCCATTAGATTATTTTATTGCAATCTCATATTAGACACTTTCGATGTGAGCACATGTGTTGGAGGTATTGATATCAATTTCGATGATAACCTCTTAGCGGAGATCCTTGGTATCCCTAACGAAGGTGAACCGCTAGTCGATATCACTGAATTTGATTTCCCCGAAGGCACGACACTCGCAAGTTTCAAAGCGGAACTCTGTGCACCTGATAGAGTACGCTCTGGAAAGTTCAAGGCTAACAACCTGAACTTGTTTAACTATGAATTGCATCGCATCATCTATTCCACTATCCTTCCAAAATCTACTTCCAAGGATGATGTGACCTCTCTTGAGCTGTCCGCCATGTACCACATTCTTAAGGGGATTCCATTTTCTGCCCTTAAGACCATGATTCAGATGATGGGTCGTTGTCGTGCAAGAGATAGAAATCTCTCTTACGCGATGATTCTCCCACGCATCTTTCAGCGCTTCGATATCGATCTGTCGACTTGTACTCAGGACCCTGAGCCTAAGTTTTTTCAGTTATCTCGTCGTAGCATGACTGCTTCAGCTCCACCTCCTGCTCCTCCTACTGTACCTCCTCCACCACCTCATCAGTATGCCATGACATTTGAGGGCATACATCAGCATTTATCTGCTTTGCATGTCTCGATGATGGACATGGCTCGCGAGCGTGAGTTCCGCGACGTCACCCGCTATCAGGCGCTTACAAACTCCTTAACTGATCTTCGTTTCGCGCAGACTGGTCATTCAGCCGGTTCCATCCCTAGAGATCCAGCTTTCTCCGGTTACCGCTGTGAGGATGAGGCTGTTCATGCCTACTTCCAGCCCGGTAACGCCTATGATTGGTATCGTCCTGATCGTGCTCCACATCGTGATTATATTGGTGAGTTCTATGCTGGCGCCCCTCCACATCCTTCTGGCGCTGGGACCTCTGGAGCTGGTCCTTCAGGACATGCTGGTCGTGCTGATGATGTTGATGATGATGATGATGATGAGGAGATGTGACTATCTGATTTTGAGTGATATTCTATTGTATACTTGGAAATGCTCCAACATTCTAAGTTTTTATCAGTTTTCTTTTTATTATTATCAGCACTTTGTAGTTTGCTTCAGTACTTATTTATTTGCATGGACATGTTTTTTTTATTTTGCCTTAGTTTATGGCATTCCAGTTTATTTTATCACTATGATTCAGTTTCAGTTTATGTTAGCACTATCTCTCTATGTTGCTTCATTCTTTCTAACTGTCTGTAAAATTACATGCCTGTGATGATTTTATACTTACCTGCAATATTTCTCTATTTTTATGCCTTATTTCTTTTATATGTTTTCTCACTATTTGTTATTTCTTTTGCAATTATTTTGCTAAGTGACAAAGGGGGAGAAAATTAAAGATCTAACATTGTTTTTGAGAATACAGGATATGAACAATTCTACTTCTACTTTTTGATATTTTTGAACAACCTTAATGTTATATCATTCATAGTTTGTCAATTATCAAAATGGAGGAGATTGTTGGCCCATTGGTCATATGGTCAACCTGATTTTAATAATTGATCAAACTCTGTCTGGATATACGGGACAACTCGGATTCTTGGACATGATCAAGATTGGCTATCCACTGAATTCAAGACCGAAGATCTGTTTGCCTACTCGAGTCTGTAATTCCTTATGCAATGTATTTTTCATTTTATTTGAGTCTAAGAATATGTTGTACACCGAGTCGTACTGGCAAATAGGCTACCCTCAAATGAGTTCAAAATGTTTTTAAAACGCCCTCTCAAAAAGGTTTACAAAAAGGTTTTCAAAAAGGTTTTCAAAGATCACCAAAAGCTTTTTCAAAACCCTAATTAAACCCTAACTTAATCCTGACAGAACTCGGACCGAGTTCGGCCAGAGTTCGGCCAGAGTTCGGTTAGTGGCCGTTGTGATTTTGAATCCTTGAAACTTGGTCCTCCTGCAGTTGCGGATTTGACCGAGATTTGCTCATAGAGCTCTGCCCGAATTCTGCCCGAATTCTGTCAGAAGTCTGCCTTTGGAACTCCTATAAATATAGAAGGATTTCGATCATTTCAACTCACTCATTCACTTTCAATCTTCTCTCTATCTAAAGCTTTTCAGTCTTCCAAAGAGTTTTCTAGAGCTTTCAATTTCAGATTCCAAGCCAGTTACAATCCTCTAGTCAATTTGCCAGTGCGGTACGGTCTAGAAGTTTCTGAGAGATTGTAATCAGAAGGCTTGATTGAAGAATACCTCTTCACATTTGAAGTTGGACGAGTTCTTCGTATCAAAGCTCGCGTTGTAGAAGGACTTCGTAAGAAAACTTGCGGTTTTTCCAATAGTGGATTCAACTGGTAGCAAGAGTTCTACCGACTGGATTAGTCCTCAACAGAGGGATACCAGTATACATCGCTGTCTTTGCGTTTGCTCTCTTAACTCTATCTTTACTTTATTTCAGTTGTGATTAATATTCTGTGATTGTGCTGCTAACATTTTTTATTAGTATTATTCCGCTGCCAACTCTATTCACCCCCCCTCTAGAGTATTACGGTTTACTATTTCGTTCCTACACCTCCCTGCACTGCCCCTGCTGTCGAAGAAGGAGGTCCATCCAAGCCTTCAGCGGCCAATAAACAGAAGCATGTAGAGGCCCATTTCGACAGGCCTTTACGAAAAGAGAATGCTTCGGGGCTAGCCAAGCCCCACAACTTTGACATACTGGCATAACTTGCCGGTACTCCTGCCCGCCTGTCTCTGTTTGAGCTTCTTCGTCTCTCCAAGGACACCCGTGAAGCTCTCGGTGAAGCCCTAAAGGATGCTGAATCCTTCATCAGTCAGGTCAAACAGCCTGAGGATACCGCGACCACATGTGCGCACTGCCATTATATGGATAAAGTTATCCCCAACATAACTTTCACCCAACAAGACATGCTGCTCAAGCACAACCGACACAATAGGCCACTGTATTATACAGGGTATGTCGGTTCCGTCAAGGTGAAGTGGATTCAGATCGATCCAGGGTCTTCCCTCAGCATCATCCCGAAGACGCTACTCTCAACACTGGGGATCCCAATGTACCGTCTGGAGCCTTCCAATACCACAATCAGCAGTTTCAATGCTAGAAAAAGTGAACCGCTGGAAAAAATACGGCTAAAATGTCATATCGGTAACCTCCAAACCGAGGTGACTTGCTATGTCGTGGACGCTGACGTTAACTTCAACCTCCTATTGGGTCGTCCGTGGCTGTATGAGTACATGGTGGTTCCATCTACACTCCACCAATATATGAAGTACGTGTCCACCAACGACATCATCCGGACAGAGTTCGCGGACATTGACCCTTTCAAGGGGGTCGAAGCCTACTTTACTGATTCGACCCTATGCAAGTCGCCCGACGAAGGGGAAGCCAATGATGCTGACGATGAAGCAGAAACGACAGCAGAGCCGGACATGGAGCCAAAGATGATTCCCGACGCTCCTTTAAAAATTTGACTCAAAGGGAAATAGCCTCAAATGCTGCCTCCCATGACCATCAAGCTACCTGGAAAAGCACCAACTGCTCTAGGTAGAATACCTACTGAAGCTCCCTTGAAGATACGGTTCAAGGGAAAGCCGCCTCAAACATCGGCTCCCCTTGTGGCAAAACTACAGGGGAAGGCACCAATCACTGAAGGCGCAGTTGAGGCACCTCTGAAGGTGCGTCTTCAAGGCAAACCTCCGCAATCATCCGTCTCATCCAAGCTGCCGGAGAAAGCCCACATAGCCCTCTCGGACTCCAAGGACAAAGCTGCGGTGGACTTTCCCGATCCAACCCCAGTACTCACAGATAAAGAGCTAGGGGAGTATATATCTGCTGATGTAGATGCACCCTCCCTGGACAATGTAATCCTGCGGAATAAAATCTCGTGTTTTATCAATAATAGAGTATCTTTTAATTATTCTAGTCTTCCACATTGGAATGCCATGTATATATTAGATAACGCTCTACGGTCGTTGCAAACACAAATAACGACCGTCAATCATGTAAATCGAGTAGTCCCGTCCCAAGGGGTCTGTTTTGTAGTCCAACCGTAGAATCGAGACGAAGAATCCATCATCTTCGGCAAAGTCGAGCGTCATCAAGACCTCCCGCCACTCGAGCAAGAACCAGATACCGGCAGAATACAAGTCTATCGGTACACGGACAAGGCAAAGTACCTCATCCAAAAGATGGGTTACGATCTAAAAAACAACAAAGGCCTGAACTATGGCAAGGGTCGACGTCTTCCTCTCCGGCTCCCAACACCTAAAAGAAAGCCGCATGATTAGTATCATCGAACTCTACGGGGGGTAGGCTATGTAACGCCACCGGTAACCCCAGAGAGTTCGAAGGCGGAAGAAGTAGAACATTCTCATTCGTCCGAAGCATCAACTTGGGATTCCGATACCAGTATCGGCTCAGTCTTCAAGAAGGTGCTATCAGTCAACATGGCATCTGCACAATCTTAAGAAGATGAAGGCGAAGACCAAACGCCAGAATTCTTCGAGGAAGAACCTTGGGCTCAACGCCTAGGAGCGCAGTGGGAGTCTCGTTTTGAATTACGCGAACCCCCTACCGAAGACGAAGTCGAGCAGATCGACCTTGGAGATGGATCCTCTTCCAAACCCATCTTCGTCAGCAAGAGTCTAAAGGGACTAGACCGAGAATCCTTAACCCAACTGGCTAAAGATTATATCGACGTCTTCGCCTGGAGCTATGAAGATATGCCAGGACTTGATCCTCAGATCGCGATGTATAGGCTTAACATCATACCTGATGCCAAGCCTATAAAGCAACAACAGCGACGTTTTCGTCCTGACATCATGAACGCTATCGATCAAGAAGTGGACAAACTCTTAATCAGTGGGTTTATCCGTGAAGAACAACACCCGGATTAGGTGGCCAACGTCGTCCCTGTCACCAAAAAGAATAAGAAGATATGAGTCTGCATCGACTTCAGGGACCTCAATACCGCTTGCCCGAAGGACGAATTCCCACTTTCAATCACTGACGTGATGATCGACAATATATGTGGTTTCGAACGCATGTCTTTTATGGACGGATATTCGGGCTACAATCAGATCAAGATGTTCCCCGATGACGCAAAACACACGTCATTCAGGACACCGAAGGGGTTTTTATCATTGATGTACCCGTAATTCAATATAGATAGATATATCCCACATATATATATGTCTTCCCCACCTTTCATTTTTGCAGCGCGATTTGGAATACTGAAACGGTCGATATTCATTCTTCTTTTTTTTCGTTCTATCTATTACTTTTTCGAATGAAATAGTCCTCCTATTTTATTAGCATTTTCTGCTACACAGTGATGCCCTTTGGCTTGAAGAACGTTGGTGCTATATACCAACGAGCTATGAGTACCATCTTCCATCAATATCTTCGCAAGACAGTTGAGTGCTACGTCGATGACATCGCAGTCAAGAGCCGTCTCAAAGGGGATCACCTACAAGACCTGAAGACAGTCTTCGATCTCATGCGAGCACATCAACTCAAGATGAACCCCGCTAAATCCTTCCTTTGGGTTTCTAGAGGAAAGTTCCTGGGCTCCATTATTACGGCGAAAGGCATTCATGTCGATCCCGAGAAGACCAAGGCTATCCTTGATATGGACCCTCCGAAGAACCTCCGAGAACTTCGAGGCCTGTAGGGGCGTCTGGCATACATCCGAAGGTTTATAGCAAACCTTTTCGAAAAATGCCAACCCTTCACTCAGCTCATGAAGAAGGGAGTCTCCTACGTCTGGACAGAAGAATGCCAACAAGCTTTCGATGATATCAAAGCTTACTTGACAAGCCCGCCAGTCCTAGTGGCACCCGTCGCTGGCAAACCATTTTTCCTCTACATCCGTGCCATGGATCATTTTTTCAGCGCTCTGCTGGCTCAGAACAGCGATGCGGGCTACGAGCAAGCTATCTACTACCTCAGTAGGACACTGATCGGGGCCGAACATCGGTACAACCCCGTAGAAAAGGAGTGTCTGGCTTTGGTGTTCGCCATCCAGAAGACTCGCCATTATGTCTCGGGTCAGACAATTTATGTCATCTCCCGAGTCAATCCACTCAGGGTTCTCATGATGAAGCCAGGATCATTGAACTCCCGGCTAGCTACATGGGCGATCCTTTTGACACCGTACAACATAGTGTTCGTTCCACAAAAAGCCGTCAAGGGTCAAGCTCTAGCCGACTTTTTAGCCGTGCACCCCATCCCAGAGTCCTCCAGACTCTATGAAGATATTCCGGATGAGGTCCAAGAATCAAATGTCACCGAAGAAAGCTCCGTCTGGCGGATTTTTTTCGATGGCGCTTCAAGAACATGCCCCAAAAGCCAAATCATCGCAGGAGTGGGGGTAGTCTTAGTCTCCCCCGATCAGCTAGTCATCCAGCATGTTTACTCCCTTTCGAAGCCGTGCTCCAACAATGTTGTCGAGTACAACGCTCTCATCATGGGACTCCAGCTGGCGCAACAGTTGGGGGTAGATCATCTGGAAGCCTACGGCGACTCAAAACTCGTCGTTAATTAGATCAGAGGGCAATACGAATTTCGTTATGGAGATCTGGTTCCTTACCATGAAGTTGCATTGAACATTATTTTAACCTTTACCAAGTTCTTCATAGAATACGTACCTCGACTACAAAACCTGGAGGCTGACGCTCTGGCTGGCCTCGCAGCCTCGTTGGCAGCACCCCTCGGGACTCAGCACTACGTCACGGTAATTGGTCGAGACCTGGTCTGTCCTAAAAATAATCTATGCTCACAAATGGCCCATGCCATGTCAACAAGTGCTGGTATTAATGTCCGAGACTGGAGGTTCTCGTTCATTGACTTTGCTGTCTACGAAATTCTCCCAGAAGACCCGAAGGAAGCCGTCTCAGTCAGGAGGCGTTCCCTTCGATTTTATTACGATACAGCTACTAAAATGCTGTATCGACGCTCCTACGATGGACTTCTCCTTCGATGTTTATCCAACGAGAAAGCAGCCGAAGCCCTTCGAGAAGCGCACGATGGAACTTACGAGGCTCATCAACCTGGGCCTAAGTTGCAGGATCGACTGCGACGTATGGGTTACTATTGGCCAACCATGGCAGCCGACGCTGTCGACTATGCCAAAAAGTGCCATGCTTGTCAGGTTCATGCCGACTTCATCCATACACTGTCGGAACCACTACATCCTACGGTCGCCTCCTGGCCCTTTGAAGCTTGGGACATGGACATTGTGGGACCTATCATCCCTCCATCATCAAAGGGACATCGCTTCATCCTAGCCATCATCGACTACTTCTCCAAATGGGCAGAAGCAGTTCCGTTGACGGATGTGAAGAGCTCTAGGGTGATTAGCTTTATTAAGCACCATGTCATCTACCGTTTCGGGGTACCTTGGAGGATTATCCACGATAACGGTCCACAATTCATTAGCCATATTTTTAGCAGATTCTGTAACAAGAATCGCATTCAGAACGTGGCATCGACCGCCTACAATCCGGCAGCAAACGGATTGGCCGAGGCGTTTAACAAGATTATCGTTAGGCTACTCAAAAAGGTTGTGTCATCCAACAAACGCGACTGGGACAAAAAGCTCGACGAATGCCTGTGGGCCTACCACACAACGGTAAGGATCCCGACGGGCAACACACCATTCTCCTTAGTCTATGGGAGTGAAGCGGTACTGCCTCTCGAGATCCAGATACCCTCACTCTGTGTAGCCATCACAAATCAACTCACAGAGGAAGACAATCAACGTCGCCGTATGCGAGAATTGGAGGTACTTGACGAAAAGCGTCTCCTAGCTCAACAGCGCATCGAACTCTATCAAGCCCGTATATCACAGGCTTTCAACAAGAAGGTCAAGCAGAGGACTTTCCAAGTAGGCGAACTGGTTCTGGCAGTCAGGAGGCCGATGGTGTTAACTCACAAAATACCAGAAAATTTTGAGCCCAAATGGGAGGGACCTTTCATCATAGAGACGGTATACTCAAACAGTGCTTACCGCCTCGCCCGATCAAATGGGGACTTGTTGATGATGCCCATCAACGGCAAGTTCCTAAAGAAGTACTACTCTTGACATCTTTCAGATATGTACTTCCACCTCTACCTAGCAAGGGAGTCAGTGGACCTGATCATCAGAGCTCACATACACCTCCCTTCCACAAAAATCCTATGCTTTCGGAATCCAGTTGTTCCATTGCATCCCATCTCCAGTAGAAGGACAACCACGTCCACATTACCTCTGAGTTGCTCCTCTACGCCCTACAAAACGGGATTTTACGCTCCGTAAGACTACGCTACCCATCATGTTTACCACGTCCACATTACCTCTGAGTAAACATCCCGTACAGACAACCCCTGTGTTGTCGTGCATTGATCGCTGAACTTCCACGTCCATATTACCTCTGAGTAGTTCCGCGTATCTCCCCAGAGTCATTCCTACCACGTCCATAACACATATGAGTAGGAAGATTCTATCATTTGAACCCTATATTTGCCACGTCCACATTACCTCTGAGCAAACATGTCGGTTCTCCCAAACTTATTATCTGTACCTAAAAACCAAGGTGCGCAAAAGATAATAGGTCCACACAAATCATCCAGTTAATGACAGTAAGAATGAACACACCACAAAACTCTTCATTCTTTATTTAAAAGTAAAGAATTACATCCCCAAAAAGAGTTACAAATTACACAAAATAATAAAAAAAGGAGAGACTACAATCCCTAAGCATCACCAGGATTGGCTGAAAGCTCTTCGATTCGACGCTTCAAGTCTTCCGCCCGAGTCTCTGCGGTCGCCAGGACTCGGCGTTCGGCTTCTTGACACATCATTTCTATGGCCTCAGGGGAAGTGTCATCCTCATGCTTCTCGTTCAGCTGTTGTCGCTGCTGGGCCAAGAAAAGAGCTCTGCGGGTGAAAGCTGCTTTCTCCTCCTTAGATGCTACATGTTCAGCCTGGACTCGCTCAGCATCTAACAAGAGTTGGGCCCGCTAGTCTTCAAGAAGGCGAATCTTGGCATTAACCTCCGCTATACTGGCGTCCAACGCAGCTCGCCACTCTACCTTCTCATATGCGGATTGAGATAGCCTCTCCATCGCAGCCTCAGCGTCGGCTACCTTGTACTCCTAGACAGCCACGGTGGCCTGATAAGATGACTCAGTTTCAGTGATCAACTTCTTCTTTTCTGCTTCTATCAGAGCGGAGAGATATTTCGCTGGATACTCTGAAACACGGAAAGCAGCTGGTCGAGCTCGGCCACCGATGCCTCCAGAATTTTGGCCATATGGTCATGACCCTGGTGGGAACGTATCAGACCGATGTGAGGGAGCACCATGGTTTTTGCCATCGCGAAACTTTCGTTGGCATTCATCACTGACGACACACCCCTCTTGCTGTAAAGAACCAATCTTCCTTGATCTTTAACACCTTTGCTTCGATAGAAGAAAGGCGGTCCCCAAACAGGAACTCGGGCTTCAAGAAAATCATATTATCAGAAATGGCAGATTTCAAAATGCTACGCTCCATCATCCGTTGGAGGAATCCATGTTGTTGTTCCCAGATTTGGGTCATTCTCTCGGAAGGCTGGTCCAGCATAATGGCAGCATGGGCAGGGTTTATCACCTCCTTGTTATAATCTACTCTCATCTGATAGAGGACAGTGTCCAGAAGTACTTCATTCAAGAGTGGGACGATCACCGACACTGGAGGTCAGCAAAAGAAGTCAAAAACACAGATATATTAGAACAACAAAAACTCTAAGTTACGCTCTCGTCAGAAGCACATACACTGAACCAAGGCTTAGGCGCATCTGGAAGGAAGCTTCGGCACATCATCAGGGTCTAAACCCATGTGCGTCAGCAGGGAAGCTTCGGTACATTATAAGGGTCTAAACCCATGCGCGTCAGCAGTGAGGCTTCGGTACATCATCAGGGTCTAAACACATGAGCGTCAGCAGGGAAGCTTCGGCGCATCATCAGGGTCTAAACCCATGCGCGTCAGCAGGGAAGCTTCAGCACATCATCAGGACTCACGGTCCATGCGCGTCGGCGTATGCGAAAGAAAAATATGGTAAAGAATGATGAAACCCACCAGTCACCGCCGGCCGAACGTCGACATGCGTCCGGAGGACATCATTCGCAACAGCCTCCACGGGTTCTTTTCCTTTGTCTTTTCCTCGGTCAACACCACCGCGAGGAGTCTTGGGGGCCATCTCGTGAAACAAGAAGTTTTGGATTTTTCGAAAGAAGAACTCTAGAGAAGAGGAAAGCAAAGTGGAGAAGAACCCTCTCTCTCCATCAGATGCCTATTTATGGGCTTAGATATACGCAAAAACCAATGAGAAGTGACATCAGCTGTGAGACCCGTCTCACTGTATCGGTATTTTATACGGATACGTATTTATTTGAGCCATATTTTGTATTTATCGGTTTGCGTGATATTTTAAAATTTTTTAAGATATAGGATTTTTATGACTTGGTTTAACTTGGACTTGGTTTTATTTGGTTCGGTTCCACTTTGACTTGGTTTGGTTTGGATTAATTTGGTTCTCATGAGAGAGGTGTATGGTTTAGATTGAGTGGAGAGGAATGAATGGTGGAGATTGGTTGGGCTTGTGATATAAGCCACTTTTCTCTCTCCCTCCTCATTCACCCTCATTCATTTCATTTCCACCAAACCCTATCCATTGGAGAGAGGCAAGTACACCTTGCCGAATTTTAGACGATTTTGATTTCGTTTGTTCCATTCTCTTCCTTGCAGCATTCTAACACTTTTTAGTACTAAGCATTTTCAATTTTCATGGCTAGATTCTTGTAGATCTAAGTTTATTTCACTTTCGGATTTCTTGGGTTTTGATCTATTTAGTCTTGTTATTTCTAAGTTTTGATGGTTCCATGTTGTAGAGAATTTCGTTTTGCCCTATTTTGGCCTATGGAAGTTCGGATTTGGGCTCCGGATGATAGAGTTATGCAGCTTGGAAGCCCTAGCTTATGGTGTACTTCTTCTCGGAAATTTGGAGAAGAAGCACAGTCCCGAGCCGCATGGTAGCACTTGACCGCATGAACATTCATGCGGCAAGTCAGTTCCAACCGCATGCACTATTACCTTCACTTGACCGCATGACAAGTTCATGCGGCAAGTATTCCTTCTAGCCGCATGAAGTCCTTCTCACTTAACCGCATGACTGAACCTCTCATTTCAGCCACATAAATTCTCTTCCCACTTAGCCACATGATGACCCGACCGCATGAGTATATCTGGACTTAGCCGCATGATGACCCGACCGCATGAGTCTATCTGGACTTAGCCGCATAGCTTTATGTGACAAGTCTTATTCTTGGCCGCATGGACTTTGGGCTGCATGTGATTTTCTAGCCGCATAGCATGATTCAGCCGCATGAGCGCCCCCCTTTTATTGCCTGGCCGCATAGGCGCATGACCCGTCTGGCCGCATAAAAGTTCCCTCCCCGAGCCGCATGAAGCGCTCCCTTCCGCTGGCCGTATGGGGCCAAGCAATTTCCAGCCGCATGCACCCCATCCTTTTCTGCCGCATATGTCCTTCTTCCCCGAGCTGCATGTGCTCTCCCCGACCTGGCCGCATGGGATTCATTAATCCTGAGCCACACGGTCTTGCTTTTCCTGAGCCGCATATATCCTAATTTATCCTGCCGTATGAGCCAATTTTGCCTGAGCCGCATGGCTCTCTCATAAGTCTTGTATTTTATATTTTTATTTATTTTATTACATTCATGCCATGTACGCCTTTTGTCATGAACCTGATAATCACGAATTTATTTAATATGTTTGGAATGATAACTTGACCTGATAACTTGACCTGCTAATTCATGACACGACAGTGACCCGTGGTGGTGCACTCTTGACAAGTACCCTGACATGCTTGATAGTGGCCCGTCGTGGCGCACTCTTGATAAGTAATAATGATAATGATAGTGGCCCGTCGTGGCGCACTCTTGACAAATCAATTCATTGGCCTGGACACCGTGGATGATTGTGCTTGTATAAACTAATAGTCCGATTGTGTCTTGCATCATGTCTAGGGCATGATCTCTGAGTACCACGGTCAGGGATTCATACTGAATCTGGCTAGGTTAATGACTAGATTGATCAAATAGTTCATGGAGAATTTTCCAGTTACCTGTTGCCCCTTTGGTCTCGGCCTTATATATATATATATACATGGGATTTGTTGCTATCCGTCGAGATGAGCGCACTTCTAGCCCGCCGTTGAGTGTGGTACCTTAGGACACATGTATCTTACTACAGTGTGTCTGCTATATCCTGCTATCTTTTTCTTTTCTTGCTGGGATCACTCAGGTAGTAACAAACAGGTAACCGGACTTGGAATTCTCATTGTATCTTGCTAGTAACTAAGGCTTGTGATAACCCTAGTTAGTTAAAGTATCAAGCCGTACTTATTGCTTGGCCGTGAATGTTGTATGGAGTTTACTCAGTCTAGTCTCGTCTTGATCTTGTACATGATTATTACATGTCTTGATTTCTTATATTTACCTTGCCGATAAATGGTGGGAGAAACCAAGTTCTGTTCAGACGAAGGGTTACAACCCCGGTCCTTGTTTGGTTTACGGGTTGTAACCTGGTTATCTGAATAAGTCCCATGGTTATCCTATCGTATATCACCTTTCCAGTCTAAGTCTTGTCTAGATCAAGTTCTTAATTGTTCGGTAATGATTGTAATGATTGTCACTCTAATGTATTATACTCTGTATTGTTACTCTATGATTGTCACTTAATGATCGTCATCTCTAGCGATAAATGATCAGAGACCAAGTTCTGTTCAGGTGAAGGGTTACAATCCCGGTCCTTGTTTGGTTTAAGGGTTGTAACCTGGCTTCCGGAACAGCACCTTCATCCTCTCTTCGTATATTTCCTAGCTCTATTTATTTAACATGTTCTCCAGTTTATTTTATGTCAAATGATAATTTACTTACTATCTTTCTATGTTCGGGATAAGTGCATTGGTACTGCACGAATCTCGATCCTCCCTTACTTATTGCTTTCTCTTCCTGTTGATTGCCTATGATTGCTGGTTTTAAGTTCATAGTTCGGCCTCCTTTGTGGTACTTGCTATTTGGGGTCTGACCCCACTGGTTTTGTATGGCCAGGTTCTGATAGAAGAGCCCGAAGGACCTACCGCACCATCTACTCGACGTTGACCAGCCGGAGCATCAGAGTGCCTCAGTGGGTTTCTTCTTCATTCTTCCACTGATATGTAAATTCTCCTCTTGTAACGTTTAGCCCCGAGCACGTGTTTAGCTCGTGTTTTGGTATTTTCCTTGATATTATAGCCTACGGGCATAAACATGATATGTGTATTCTAGACTATAGCTAGTCCTTATCATGTACGACTAACACTCTAGCTAGTTATCCGTTCTATAGTACTGGCTTCATGATCACTTATGTATATATGGTTCGGGACGCCTTACTATTGTATGTATGATGATCGTACTCTTAGCTCTTGTATAATTGCCTGTGATTAGATACCTAGGATTGTTAAACCTTAGGATTGACTGATGGCTTGTAGAGTAACCCCCATGTCTTGACAGCTTATACGTAATTTCAGAGTATTAACGTACTTTGAGATTGCGTAGCTGGCTGTGTCCGTCTTCGTCCAGTATTCTGGTTTTGGGGCGTGACATGGTTTTAGTGGTGTGCCCACGCAGGTCTCGATTTTCAAATTTGTGGGGGTTACCATATTTAGATATCTCAATCACGATTATCCTTATTGATCTCCTTCGGATTATTCTCTATCTCTGATACTTGACTTGATAACTGTTTTGATCATTGATCATTCCTGTTCCCATGATTTGATCTTGTGTCCTTCAACTTTCAAGGGCACTGTTCTTGATCCTTCTGATTATCTTATTCGTGTTTTGCCGAGGGCAGCTCAGCATTTTTTAGTCATTGCAGTTATGGAGGATCAGTCTCAGCATACAGGCAGAGATGTCAGTCCATCCCGATCAGCCAGTCGCTTCTGTCTTTGTATCTTGAGACAGGTAATAATGTTCATGCATCTGTTTCAGCTACGATGACACGTCCTGGGTAGAGTCATGTCTTGAACTAAGTCATTGGTATCGACTTACCTTGAGGCTTGACTTTTATCCACTTTTGGGAGACAGCTTAGGCCAGCGAGGACGTTGGTTTCTACACAACTGTCTCAGGAGACATATTGATCCATATGCTTCCAGTCCTTCTTGATCATGATTGTATTTATTCTTGTGCATTTATTTACTGCCTACGCATTTATTTACATTACTGGTTGCTTTACTTTACTATATGCCCTGCTTGATTTATTGAAATTGTTGAGTTTCCTGGAGCTTTTGATTTGTTATCTTGCTCGACTAGCCTCAGGAAATTCCGAGGACGGAATTTTTTCTAAGGTATGGAGAGTTGTGAGACCCGTCTCACTGTATCGGTATTTTATACGGATACGTGTTTCTTTGAGCCGTATTTCGTATTTATCGGTTTGCGTGATATTTTAAAATTTTCCAAGATATAGGATTTTTATGACTTGGTTTAACTTGGACTTGGTTTTATTTGGTTCGGTTCCACTTTGACTTGGTTTGGTTTGGTTTGGTTTAATTTGGTTCTCATGAGAGAGGTGTATGGTTTAGATTGAGTGGAGAGGAATGAATGGTGGAGATTGCTTGGTCTTGTTATATAAGCCACTTTTCTCTCTCCCTCCTCATTCACCCTCATTCATTTCATTTCCACCAAACCCTAGCCATTGGAGAGAGACAAGTACACATCGCCGAATGTTGGACGATTTTGATTTCGTTTATTTCATTCTCTTCCTTGCAGCATTCTAACACTTTTTAGTACTGAGCATTTTCAATTTCCATGGCTAGATTCTTGTAGATCTAAGTTTATTTTACTTTTGGATTTCTTGGGTTTTGATCTATTTAGTCTTGTTATTTCTAAGTTTTGATGGTTCCATGTTGTAGAGAATTTCGTTCTGCCCTATTTTGGCCTATAGAAGTTCGAATTTGGGCTCCGGATGATAGAGTTATGCATGGCTTATGGTGTACTTCTTCTCGGAAATTTGGAGAAGAAGCACAGTCCCGAGCCGCATGGTAGCACTTGACCGCATGAACATTCATGCGGCAAGTCAGTTCCAACCGCATGCACTATTACCTTGACTTGACCGCATGACAAGTTCATGCGGCAAGTATTCCTTCTAGCCGCATGAAGTCCTTCTCACTTAACCGCATAACTGAACCTCCCATTTCAGCCGCATAAATTCTCTCCCCACTTAGCCACATGATGACCCGACCGCATGAGTCTATCTGGACTTAGCCGCATGATGACCCGACCGCATGAGTCTATCTGGACTTAGCCGCATAGCTTTATGTGATAAGTCTTATTCTTGGCCGCATGGACTTTGGGCTACATGTAATTTTCTAGCCGCATAGCATGTTTCAGCCGCATGAGCGCCCCTCCTTCATTGCCTGGCCGCATAGGCGCATGACCCGTCTGGCCGCATAAGAGTTCCCTCCCCGAGCCGCATGAAGCGCTCCCTTCGGCTGGCCGCATGGGGCCAAGCGATTTCCAGCCGCATGCACCCCATCCTTTCCTGCCGCATATGTCCTTCTTCCCCGAGCCGCATGTGCTCTCCCCGACCTGGCCGCATGGGATTCATTAATCCTGAGCCGCATGGTCTTGCTTTTCCTGAGCCGCATATATCCTAATTTATCCTGCCGTATGAGCCAATTTTGCCTGAGCCGCATGGCTCTCTCATAAGTCCTGTATTTTATATTTTTATTTGTTTTATTACATTCATGCCATGTACGCCTTTTGTCATGAACATGATAATCATGAATTTATTTAATATGTTTGGAATGATAACTTGACCTGATAACTTGACCTGCTAATTCATGACACGACAGTGACCCGTGGTGGTGCACTCTTGACAAGTACCCTGACATGCTTGATAGTGGCCCGTCGTGGCGCACTCTTGATAAGTAATAATGATAATGATAGTGGCCCGTCGTGGCGCACTCTTGACAAATCAATTCATTGGCCTGGACACCGTGGATGATTGTGCTTGTATAAACTAATAGTCCGATTGTGTCTTGCATCATGTCTAGGGCATGATCCCTGAGTACCACGGTCAGGGATTCATACTGAATCTGTCTAGGTTAATGACTAGATTGATCAAATAGTTCATGGAGAATTTTCCAGTTACCTGTTGCCCCTTTGGTCCCGGCCTTATATATATATATATATATATATATATATATATATATATATATATATATATATATATATATATATATATATATATATGGAATTTGTTGCTATCCGTCGAGATGAGCGCACTTCCAGCCCGCCGTCGAGTGTGGTACCTTAGGACACATGTATCTTACTACAGTATGTCTGCTATATCCTGCTATCTTTTCCTTTTCTTGCTGGGATCACTCAGGTAGTAACAAACAGGTAACCGGACTTGGAATTCTCATTGCATCTTGCTAGTAACTAAGGCTTGTGATAACCCTAGTTAGTTAAAGTATCAAGCCGTACTTATTGCTTGGCCGTGAATGTTGTATGGAGTTTACTCAGTCTAGTCTCGTCTTGATCTTGTACATGATTGTTACATGTCTTGATTTCTTATATTTACCTTGCCGATAAATGGTGGGAGAAACCAAGTTTTGTTCAGACGAAGGGTTACAACCCCGGTCCTTGTTTGGTTTACGGGTTGTAACCTGGTTATCTGAATAAGTCCCATGGTTATCCTATCGTATATCACCTTCCCAGTCTAAGTCTTGTCTAGATCAAGTTCTTAATTGTTCCAGGGTAATGATTACAATGATTGTCACTCTAATGTATTATACTCTGTATTGTTACTCTATGATTGTCACTTAATGATCGTCATCTCTAGCGATAAATGATTAGAGACCAAGTTCTGTTCAGGTGAAGGGTTACAATTCCGGTCCTTGTTTGGTTTAAGGGTTGTAACCTGGCTTCCGGAACAGCACCTTCGTCCTTTCTTCGTATATTGCCTAGCTCTATTTATTTAACATGTTCTCCAGTTTACTTTATGTCAAATGATGATTTACTTACTGTCTTTCTATGTTCGGGATAAGTGCATTGGTACTGCACGAATCTCGATCCTCCCTTACTTATTGCTTTCTCTCCCTGTTGATTGCCTATGATTGTTGGTTTTAAGTTCATAGTTCGGCCTCCTTTGTGGTACTTGCTATTTGGGGTCTGACCCCACTGGTTTTGCATGGCCAGGTTCTGATAGAATAGCCCGAAGGACCTACCGCACCATCTACTCGATGGTGACCAGCCGGAGCACCAGAGTGCCTCAGTGGGTTTCTTCTTCATTCTTCCACTGATATGTAAATTCTCCTCTTGTAACGTTTAGCCCCGAGCACGTGTTTAGCTCGTGTTTTGGTATTTCCTTGATATTGTAGCCTACGGGCATAAACATGATATGTGTATTCTAGACTATAGCTAGTCCTTATCATGTACGACTAACACTCTAGCTAGTTATCCGTTCTGTGGTACTGGCTTCATGATCACTCATGTATATATGGTTCGGGACGCCTTACTATTGTATGTATGATGATCTTACTCTTAGCTCTTATATAATTGCCTATGATTGAGATACCTAGGATTGTTAAACCTTAGGATTGACTGATGGCTTGTAGAGTAACCCCCATGTCTTGACAGCTTATACGTAATTTCAGAGTATTAACGTACTTTGAGATTGTGTAGCTGGCTGTGTCCGCCTCCGTCCAGTATTCTGGTTCTGGGGCATGACATCAGCCGCCGCCTCGGGTTCCATGAAGTGATAACCGCAAATGAATCCAAAAAGATCATCATTAATCCTTTGTTTACTTCGAAGCGTTATCATTTGCATTTACTGAGAAGAGCATGCGCCCCATCACTGATGCGCGGAGTACTCATGCGTCCGGACAGTCATGCACCCCGTTGAAGACATCATCATGCTTCTTATTCAAAGTATTCCAAAACTTGACAAAAAGTTTTGGAAACTTTGAAGGGGTCTTGTAGAAGCATGAAATTTCAGAACCAGAAATCCTATGCGCCTAACACTACATGTGCCAGGAAGCTCGGAGGAAGTACTTGGCACAGCAAACGGCAAAAGCTTAGACATTAAAAAAGATTTTTATTTCATATAAAAGTCTATTACATGTCTAAAAAAGGCTGTACAAAGGAGAACTTCTACAAAAAGAAAAGATCCTAAGTCTACAGCTAGGCGCAGCAACTACCATGCGCTCTCAAATGGGCGCATCTCTTCAGCGTCTCAGTTTGGCGTATCACTTCAGCGTCTCAGCCAGGTGCATCCCTTCAGCAGCTCAGTTATGTGCCGCCCTTCAGCGTCTCAGTCAGGCGCATCTCTTCGGCGTCTCAGTCAGGCACATCTCTTCAAGAGCCTCAGTTATGTGCATCATAAAGTCTCAGCATGTGCGCCTTACCTCGACCCGATCAAATGCTTCGACTAATAAAGTATTTATTGAGCAGAACAAGGGTGGGTAATCAACCCCCTAGCAGGAGGAAGAGCTCTCCAAAGCCCAAAGGAAGAGGAGAGCACCGCAATTGACCCGCGACAAAAGGAGGCTTTCAACACAACCAGAATAGGCAGAACCCACTCTAGCAGGAGGAGGAGCTCTCCCAAAGCCCAAGGAAGATGATCGGAGCACCACAATTCCGATCTACGGCTCTTCCAGCATAACAGAGATGGGGCTCGAGCATCCCGATCTTTGGATGCAACAGGCACCTTCCGTCTGTCTCAGAAGCCCTCGACTCCGACTTTTGGATGTAACAGTCACCTTCAAGTGCATCAATGAAGATAATGCGTCGCATCTTCACCCTTGGGAACATCTCGTCAACATAATGTGCTCGAGCAAACAAATTCATTTCGGAAGGACGTGAGATAACGAGAAGCAAACTCTCTCCTTGCCACTATTTATAGGCCGGGCAAATCAAACCCATGCGCCAAGTGGCGGGCTCTCCGAATCTCGTGCAATAAATTTGCATTAATGGTGATGAACCTGATGCTTCGAATTCAGCCAAGTGAAAGCGGCTATTTAAAGCACTTGAAGAACGTTACAGTCGGACCAATAAAGATGTGTCATGCAAACGGATGCACCAGTCAGACCGCGCATCATACAGATGCGCCCATCAGCACCAAGCGCCTTGTAAGGATGCGCCCCATGCGTCCCCTTGTGCCTAGTGGAACGCAGATCGACGCGCCCACTCAACAGCCCATCACCCGTCAAAGAACATTAAATGCTGAAGTCTGACACAACACAGCAGTCCCCGAGGACTGAACAGTTGACAGCTTTTTCAGAAGACGAAGCATCACTGACGTCGGCATCATCATTACTTCCCTCCGATGGTTACAAGCCACGTGGCCACCCAACCATTTCGCATGAGCCTCCGCAGCCACGCGCCCAAATCTCTGCATGTGCCTCAGACTTTTCTCTGATCCCTAAAGACAGAGGTCAAGTCACTACTGAAGCACCGCATGCGCCTCAAAAGCCATGCGCCCAGACTGGTTCGTGACTCCTAAAGGTTACAAGCCAAAGTCTCCTTATGCGCCTAATCCCAGGCGCATCCTATCAGATCACTCTCCACCAAATCTAAGATCTCTGAGCCTTGGACCTACGACATGTGTCATTTGGCTCGATTTAGCCTAAAAAAGGGTGCTAATCACCCAAGATCTCAGCAACTGAAAGATCCTCTCCATTGTTACGTGTCAGCTCGGCCGCAGCCCACAAAGGCAACAGGAAAGGTTCAACACCTCAATCAGAGCGCATCGTCCATGCGCCTCCATCAGCAATCACCACGTGGCATCTCCACAAATCGGCACATCCTATATATGCGCGCATGAGCAGCCAGCCTGCAAACTATAAATAGATGGATCATTTCCCTCTGAACGACCACGGACCTACGAACACACATATATAGAGGCAGATACAGACACTCAACGTCTCCTTCCTCTCCGTAAGCTCCAGCATCCAGAGCAACTCAGACCTTCAGAGAACCGAGAACCGTCGTCAGATCGTCAATGGAGTCAATGCATTACCACTCGCTCCATCAGCACAAAGGACCCAGATAAACAAAAGTGTACTCCTAGGACTACATCTAAGTCCTACATTGTAGCACTGTTCTGTTTGTATTGAAATTTGTAATCAAAAGATTTTAATGACAAACAATATTTTAATAATATGTCGCTGAACGTCGCTATAAAGCGACGTAATTTATCTACTGTCGCTGAACGTCGCTATTCAGCGACGTATTGCGATGTCTATAGAAAGAAGTCGCTATATTACATATTTAGCGACGTTATTTATTACGTCTCTAAATTACGTCACTAATATAGCATATTTTAGTAGTGACTTTGCTTCGGGGGACAACTTGTCCATGTCTGTAATCTGATCCGCGTCTCCTCCTGGATCATGGCTGAGATAGCCTCCTCGAGACTAGGGATCTCTGGTTGGGCGAGGAGTAAGGCTGTCCTCTATGCAAATGCTACAGTCAGCCCTTTGAGGAATTTCATCGTCCTTTTATGCAGACACACATGTCTCTCCTTGCACTTCGGGTCCGCGCAGCTTATCCGTTTCGAGGAGTGATCATAATCCAGCCAGAGACGTTCCAACTCCGTAGCGTACTCCTGCACCGTCTTCTCCTCTTGTACGGTGTTATCGATCTTCCCTTTTATCTGATAGATCCGTAGGTTGTTTCCCAAGCCATCATAGGTCCTCCTCAACTTCTTCCATACGTCTTTCACCATCTCAATGCCATCTACTGTGGAAGCAATAGACTGGACTAAGGAATTGAGAAGCTAGATGTAAATCACCATATGAGTGGATTTTCACTAGTCACGTCCCGTCGAGCCCTCTTCCGACTTTGTCTTCTCGCCCGTCAAGAATCCCTCCAGGTTCTTTCCTACAAGGGTTCTTCTCACCCGCCGTGACCAACTCAGATAGGTGGCTGGTCCATCCAACTTCAGATCGATGGAGGGTAGTCCCAACTTTGGCGGCGCTCGTGTCGTGTTATCACCAGCCGACACCTTTATCAACTTCATCAACGTCGCCACATCGTCAGCATCCAGCTTCTTGAGGATCGCCTCCATCGATGCTTCTTCTCGATCACGTCACACTTGCTCCACGACTCACGCTTGTCCTCGTCGTCCTCTCCTAAATCCGAATATGTATGGTTTCATCGGATCTAGGCATCATCGGCATCTCCTTGAAAATCTCATATGAGATAAATCTTCAAGAACAATGTTAGGCTTCCCTACACTGTAGGTGCCAAAGATGAAATAAATCTCAAGTTTAGGCTTACCTATACCGTAGGTGCCACAGATGAGATAAATCTTAATTTTAGGCTTACCTACACAGTAGGAACCCTAAAAGTGGTGTGCACGAAGGCACCCACGACAGCAGCAGCGGCAGTAGCAGTCGCAGCAGCGACACAGCCGCAACGGCAGCGGCTCATCGGCGGCTGCAGCGGCTGCGGGAGCAGCGCAACAGTGGCAGCGGCGCAGTAGCTGCAGCGGCAGCGGCAACGTGGGGGGGGGGAGGGAGGGCGAGGTTAGGGGTAGGGTTTGTGTAGAAAGGGTGGCTCTGACGGTATTCTAAGCAAGTTTAGGCTCTGATACCATGTAGAGATTTTAAGTAATTATTATTGGAATATAGACTACATATATATAGGAGAGGCTAGCCTCCTCTCCTATCATTCTAGGCAATGTGGGACTAAAGTCCAATAATACTTAACATATATCAACAGGAACAAATGATAAATTTCTATCAATAAACCTCCTAACGACCCAAACCATAGAGTAGTCGGGATTAATTTGAAAATGTGGTAGAGAAATGGAACTTGATAAGTCGATCCGCCTATAGTCTTGCTTTTCCTGCTATATCGGGAGTTACTCCACGTATTGCCTTACGTAAAACAGATAGTGGATTTGTTTGTCTTTTGTTGAACCTGTTTTAGGCTCGATAGAGAATTTGATTATAAGTCAATGATTTTTTTTTCCGTCTTTCAAAATACAACATGTTAACTTAGTGCCCGAGTACTATTAGGGTTTGCCCATCTTGGATATTGTTGTGGAAGAAGCAAATATTGCCAGTTACCCTTTGGATATATGAACTTGACAAGAGACCTCCTCGCAACCTCCTGTAGTACCACCCAAACATTATAAACATGGGCGGAGCCACATACATCAGATTGGGGTACACTGCCCCCACGGTGGACCCCCAATGTGTTCTATGTACTTGTATGCAAAAAAAAATCTTAAGATTTGTCCTCACGGTCCCAAATAAGAAGAAATCGTCTCCATGGAACGAACTGTCTGACTCTGTCCTGGTTATAAATGCAAGAATGATAGATATAGCAAAGGGTACCCATCCACCTTCAAGGATCTTACTGAATAGTGCACTCTCATAGATTCCTTCTCGAAGGAAGAAGGATATGTATAACCTAACAAGAATGGGAGGAGTTCTCCATATAAGGGTCATAACCAGAGTCAAGAGGATTGTTGTAATGAGCATGACAAGTACAACGACAACATCTGTAGGGAAATACTCCAAGTCAGTTCGTTCAGGTAGTATGAATATTTGGTCAAAATTTCTCCTAGCTCTGTAGTTTAGGAGTTAGACTACTATAACTCACAATCTGTTGTTTATCCTTTTATTTTGTCATCCAAAATAAGTGGTCTTTAAAAAGTAAACAGGTTTTTTTTCATATAAAGACAGGTAATAGAACATACTGAACTACCAAACTCGAGTGACTCGTGTGGTTTGTCAAAAAAAGGTATAAGATTCTGACTGGATGGCTGGGTACGTAATTACTCCTTCCCTTTATAATAATGGTGGGAGTTGGGGTAGTGTGCCCAAAAGTCATGGAATACAGCGTGTACAAAGTCCCGTACGTATCGAAGGACATCTAAAAAGAAAACACAGTGAATTAATGAAGCATGCAGAGAGATCTATTGCACTTAAGCTATCAGATAATCACCTAACTCTGCATGGTTGAATCTGTGCCCGGTTTGCCTATCCATGTATAAATGCGACTTGTAATCAAACCCACTAAGAACTAGGGATGAGGATTCGGTTTATTCTCTTTCAACCGAACAGAAATAGTTATAATCGAATAATCGAATTTCTAAAAGTCTAAAACCGAACTGAAATTAGCCACAACCGAAACCGAACAAAGCCGATAATCGATTATGTTTATCCGGTTTGACTATTTTTATTGTTTAATAGATAGGACAAAAGTTGAAATTGTGGTTAAATTATATTAAAAATATAATTTTTTATACTTACAATTGTAGTATTTCAAAGTTGGGTCCAAAGTTAGACTAAATTATTAAAGTTGGACTTTGAGGTTATTCACATAATTGCATAAGTCTTATTAGATTTTTTGGTTTTAGTCTGAAACCAAAATCCAAAATCGGAACCGAAATCGAATAATTTTTTTTAGATTTTTTAAAAACATAACTGAAATGACAAACCGAACTGAATCTATTTGGTTCGGTTCTCGGTTCAAACCGAATAATACTCACCCTTATTAAGAACTATCATGCTAAATGTTATTGATATATGTTGCAAGGACAAGGATACGAATCGGCATTGGGCCGGGCCGCGCCATCCAGACCTATAATGTAAGGGGTCGGGTCGGATATGGATCAGTCTTTTTCGACCCCCAGACCGGACTTAATTATCATTTATAAAGCTCAAGTCCGGCCACAGGAGTCGAACTTTTCGAACCAAGTCGGATCGGGCCGGATTATCTCTATAAACTAAAGTACAATTAGACCTTTTCGGATCTAATCGTTAAACTGTCTTTGAAAGATTGTTTCAATCCTTGGATGAGGTATCAGTGTTTCGTTGTACCAGACAACTCCAAGTATAATCACCTGCACGTGAATGTTAGTATATACCATCACAAGCTCCATTATGAAACTTGCTAATAGTAAGAAGGTTTTTTTAGGGGCACCATAACTTCTACTAGGGGGCAGCCCTTACATAGGGGCAGCCCAAAAAGTGAAGATTTTACTAGGGGGCAGCCCACATTTTGCTAGGGGGCAGCCCACATTTTGCTAGGGGCAGCCCAACCCCCCAAACTCTTATTTTCTCCCCAAACCTCATTTGCCTCTCTCTCTCCTCCAAAAGAAAAAAAAGAGCTCTCTCTCCCTCTTCCAAAACCCTAGTCTCTTCTCCTCCACCACTCTAATCCTAATTCCTCCACCAAATTTTTTTCAAGAACACTCATACATTCAACGAGATGACACGCAAGTCGAAGAAATCGGATTCTAGGTTCGTTCTTCCCTAATTTCTTCTATAATTTTCTACATTCTATTCGAAACCCTAGAATAGTTTTAATTCTCTAAAAACTTTTGATAATTTAGGTTTAGAATGTCTTTAGGGTTTATGAATGGCATTTTTGAACACGACAAACCCACAATTTTTCTTCAAACCCTAACCCTAGAAAACGACAAACTAGCGAGTCGTTTGTCTGTCGGCCCTGAGTACAGTAGGACTGCCAAGCATGTGGCAGTCCACATGCAAACAAGGATTGCCAGAGTCCTGGCAGTCCTCTTTCAATAGAGGACTGCCAGGACTGTGGCAGTCCTTGTTTGCAATTGGACTGCCACATGTCTGGCAGTCCTACTGTACTCAGTTTTAGTTGTGGTCTGGGGGTGGGGGATAGAAGGTAACAGTTCTATTTTAGTTTGCATTATTTATTAACTGTACGGTCGCACAATCCATTGTTCTATAAGGGTAACAGTCCTCCGAACGCACCAAAAAGAATACGCCCCACCGCGTCAAAGTGGAAGGAACGCGCGGAACGTCCTCTTGAGCGTCCGATTACAATTTCCGAACCAGCACGCCAAGGTCGGTCTGGGACACGGAGACCGCCACCGGGACCACAAGCTCGGTCGAAGCAACGAGCTCGTACTCCATCTCCTTCTTCCAGTGATGACGACAACGTGCCAATTAGCCAACTCCTACCACCACGTCAAGGTGATTCTGCTCCATCTGAGGAGGGCGGTCCTTCTGAGCCGCATGTCCGTCTGCCACGTCAAGGTGGTTCTGCTCCATCTGAGGAGGCCGGTCCTTCTGAGCCGCATGTCCGTCCGCCAGGTTGCTCAATGTTGGCTTCTTTTGAGAACCATATTGCATATGCAATATGGAAGAACCCGGTATGTATATTACTTTTGTAAGCTACCAGTTTAGTATATGATATCTATATGTATTTCATATTTTTTATGTTTTTATATGTTGTTTGATATACAGAGGACATATCGTATCCTTAGGGCTGTGAGTCACGGAAAGAAAACCGTGTCATGGCCGTTTAGAAGCTTATCGGAGGTCGTCCAGGTTAATATCGTACCGAGCGGTTTGCATAAATTTGGCAGATTATGCCTATAGGACAATGGATAGTGCCCTCATATCCGCCTTTGTGGAGAGATGGCACCCGGAGACCAACACGTTTCATCTCCCATGCGGGGAGATGACCATTACACTTAACGACGTCTACCAGATACTGGAGCTACCAGTTACCGGTCGCGTCATGACCAAAGAACATTACAGAAATAAAAAATCCATAAAATGGTACTCGAATATCGTCAAGTTTGTCTCAAGTAATCTTGAACTTGAGGAAACTAGTTTTATAACTCTCCCCGGCTTCAAGAAATCATATGGAATTCCTCTGTCATTTCTGGTGGAGCACTTCACGAATATGGAATCGGATGAGGATGATGATGAGTTGGTCGACACGGTGGCCCGTGCTTACATGCTGTTCGTCCTAGGAACGGTGGGCATTTCGGACAAGTCTGGAACCTCGATACATGCGAGGTACATGCTCAATTTATTGTCTGTAACAGCAAGTTTTAGTTAGGACTGCCACAACCCAGGCAATCCTACTTCAGTGTAGGACTGCTATGGATGTGGCTGTCCTGATACTGATACTCTGTGACAAAGTTTCTCAAACTGAAACATTGTGACAGTGAAAACATATAACACAGGTACACTCATATAACACAGATAACACACATGTAAGCACATATAACACAGGTAGACACATATAGTACATAGGTAGGCACATATAACACAGGTAGACACATATAACACAGGTAGGCACAGATAAACACATATAACTCAAAATTTACTCCATATATATTACTGGACTTCATATTTCACTGTATACAAAAGTGGTCCTCCATATACAAAATGTCAAACTGTAAATATATATATACTTAGTCGATTTCGACGTCGTAGTGGTCAGCAGGTAAGTCTATTGGCTCCTCAATCTTCAACAACTTCTTACAATGGTTGATCTGGTCAACGAAAGGTGTGGTCCAAGCGATGGCTTCGACCGGTGCACTTTTGTACCAAGCTGTTGAAGGTGGAGGAATCGGAGAATGAGCGATCATCTTTAGTATAACGAAGTGATCCCCGATCAGACCTATAGTACATAGGTTAGACACTCCGTGGTCCGTCGGAGGAGCGCACATCGGAAAGAATATATTGTTAATATCCGGCGAGATAAGTACAACAGGTATCATGTACCTATTGGCAAATAAATAGCCGGCAGACAGGATTGACATGTAGTGGTCTGTCCCGGTAACACTGTCAGTGCAAGGGATACTTAATAACAAACTTGCAACGGTTTCTTCGCTTAGGATGCGGGAGTAGAATAAAAGACGAGTCTCTAACTCCTTGTACAGCTCATGCCTCATCCGTCTCCATCCGTCTTTGTCAACATAACCAAGATGCCTTGCAAGGGCATGAAATTCGCAATGGCCATCACCGGGGACATCGACAATAGACCAAATGTAACTTCGAAGCATAGGTTGAAATTTGTCAATATACAAACTCGTTGTTTGGCTTGCAACTGTATCTTTTCTTGAGAGGTTAATTTTCTCCATTTTTCGGCGAATGACAAGTTTGCCCTTCCGTGTGGGCGGAGCTTGCTGTAAGCTTCATTCAACATGCTCAAAGTACGATGGATCTCTCCTAGTTGACTCCAGCCTTCTCTTCTGTGAACTAGTCAATCTTGTTTGAGGCCTGCCTTTAGGATTGGAAACAACGGTCGGCTCATGCATTCTAGTAGTGACCGGACATGCAATTTCTTGGATTTTAAGCTCAATGGACTGCCACTCCGCCGCTACTGAGGCTAACCACCTTGCGTGGAGAAGTTTTATTTGTGTCAAAGAGAAGAAATCATCATCCGTCTTCACCACAGGCATCATAGACAACTGCCTCCAACGTTGATCGACTGCTTCTACTGGAATAGGAATGGATTCACGGCGATATTCATTAATCTGATGTGCACAAGGGAGGCCAGTGTATGTCAATGTACACACCCGCAAACCTGGGGATCAAACCCGACATACTTTGACCTTTCAATCTCATCACATATTAATGTCAACGCCGTGTGAGATACCACGCAAACTAAAGCATCTAAAGTACATCCTTTCTATGCTCATGCTTGACTATATTTAAGCTCATCTCAAATGATGCCTTAATTTCATTCACCGTTCGCTCTACCAATAGATGTATAGCTTGCCAAACAGAGACAAAGTTGTCGAGAGATGATTTTAGTTGTCTCTTTACTACAGAGTGTGCTCCTTCGACACGGTTGGTAGTTGTCGTGCCGTAATGCTTCACCAAATTCGTCCATACTAAGACGAAGTATTCTTTGTGCGGTTCAAGCCATGTATCTTTGATGTATGAAATGCTTGCCGGCTCCCTCGCCTCCTACTTTTCCTTGAACATGTACCATACGGCGTCGTAACTGTCAATCATAGAGGCTCGCCAAACACAATTCTAGTCATTAGAGAATTCTTGAAAATTTTGCATGTCAATTTTACCTTCCTCCTTCTGAAACTTAACTTACATTGGGCTTGAATATTACGATTGACATGCCAAGTGCATAGCAATGTATCCGCTTGAGAAAAAACAATGCAAATAGCATTAATTAGGGCATACTCTCTGTCGATCACAAGAACTGACGGCTCTGTATGACCGGTGTAAAGTGTTTTCAGTTTCTCCAATGCCCATATGTAGTCTTCAAGTTTTTCACTCTTCATGAAGCAAATGCCACCGGGAATGTTTTTCGAGTAGAGGTGAATCCGACAATATAAAGGAGAGGCATCTTGAACTTGTTGGTCTTATACGTACAATCAAGGACTAACACGTCGACAAAAGACCTGGCCAGACTTGTGCAATCTGGATGAGCCCAAAAGATTGAAATTACTTCATTACTCTGGGGATGTCTTCTATGGAACTCAACGTAATGATTATCGGCAAGCAACTTCAGTACTTCTTGCATCGCCATTCTTGATTTGGTCCGGACTGCGTTCAAAGAAGATAGGGCGTTGTATTTTGACCTCATCGTAGACATGTTCTTCTCATCTTCATGCTGTATGACTGAATATATTTGTCTCGGTACAACACCTGAAGTGGACAAGTCTTTGGCTATCTTCTTCTCCGTAGGGTTCAACCGTCCGACATACGGATGACCCAATAGTGTTGCGACAATCTCATGATTGTGGGTTCCATTCTTCACTTGTACTGACCACTTCCTTTCTTCTTCATTTCTAATCTGGATCGTGAATGGACAACCATATTTCACTACCAGAATAAGTCGTTTTAGCGACGCATAAAGACGTCGCTAAAACGACAAATTTCATCGCTAAAGATATTTAGCGACGGAATTATCGACGTTTCGTGATAGTCGCTGAAATGTAAGTCGCTAATCTTCTAAACGTCGCCAAACGTCGCAATTATCGACGTTTGTCGACGTCTATATACGTCGGTATATTACCGAGGTCTATCGTCGTGACGTCGGTAGATTAGCGACGTATTAATGCGTATCGCTATGCGTCGGTCAATTACCGACGTATTACCGACGAATCGTCGGTGATTTAGTGACATGTACGAAGTCGCAAAGCGTCGGTAAATCCTGGGAATTCCTGGGGATAATTACCGACGTTTACCGACGTCCTCCGACATATATTGACGTCGCTAAACATCGGTAGCCTGGATAATATTAATTATCTACCGATGTTTACCGACGCAAAATTACGTCGGAAGGCGTCGATAAACGTCGCTAAATCTGCAAAAAAAATAAAAAAATAAAATACAGAATGTCCATTTCTCCCTGCAGTTTAAAAGGCCCATTTCTCATTGTAGAATAGGATCCAAACAATCACATAATGTCCATTTCTCACTGTACACAGGTTTCAGTCCCTATAACCAAGTCTACAACAATCACACAATGTCCAGTTCTCAGGATGGCTCAGAACACAACCCAAAATTCACACAATGTCCAAGTCTACAACAATCATTCTAGCAATGTCCAAATCTGTATCGTAAGACAAACTAAACATAATCAGTTCTATTTCACATGCTTAATTGCCAAGTATGGGAACGAATGGCTCAGAACACAACCCAAAATTCATTCTAGCATACATTAGTGTGAATCATCTATGTTCTGTACATATGGTGTAGTATATGTTCTTATCGTATCTAGTATCTGAAGGATATAACAGAATCAAGATGAACTCACATAATGTAATACTAAGACATCATCTACTACTATATAAGATATAGTGATAGGTTGTCGTATCATCATTGCCGAGGGATGAGGGTCGAAGGACAGTCAACTTTATCTACGGATACATAGTTTCTGACTCGCCAGTCGAATGGCTTAATTGCCAAGTATGGGAACGAATGGCTCAGAACACAACCCAAAATTCATTCTAGCATACATTAGTGTGAATCATCTATGTTCTGTACATATGGTGTAGTATATGTTCTTATCGTATCTAGTATCTGAAGGATATAACAGAATCAAGATGAACTCACATAATGTAATACTAAGACATCATCATACTACTATATAAGATATAGTGATAGGTTGTCGTATCATCATTGCCGAGGGATAAGAGTCGAAGGACAGTCAACTTTATCTACGGATACACAGTTTCTGCCTCGCCAGTCGAATAGCTTAATTGCCAAGTATAGGAACGAATGGCTCAGAACACAACCCAAAATTCATTCTAGCATACATTAGTGTGAATCATCTATGTTCTGTACATATGGTGTAGTATATGTTCTTATCGTATCTAGTATCTGAAGAATGTAACAGAATCAAGATGAACTCACATAATGTAATATTAAGACATCATCTACTACTATATAAGATATAGTGATAGGTGCTCGCCGGAGGAAGGAGAAGGGGCTCGCGGTGGAGGAGGAGGATGAGCCTAGCCTCCTCGTCTGTGACGCTATCCAACTTCTCGGAGTCATCGGAGAAGGAGTCGAATGAGTCGGCGGTGATAGCAGATGATTGCAAGACAGGGAGCGAAAAGACAGGCGAAAAAGAGGACGATACGAGTCGAATGAGAGATTCGAGTGACAATATAGGCACCGAAAAGTCGGATAGCGTCACAGACGATGAGGCTCGAGTACAAGGCGACAATGATGTTTATGTGAAGAAGAGGTACGAAATTTCTTTTCTTATGACCCGCGTCAGAGGAGGAGAGGAAACCAGTAGCGCGGCGACGAGTGCGAGTCAGAGCTCCGGGCCGGCAAAGAGGACCCGTTTCCATTTTGACTATGCAGCCAGCGAGAAGTTGAAGAAGCTGGGCACGCTGAGCAGCCCGTTATGCCTTAATGAGGACGATCCGGAAGACAATGCTGATTCAGTTTTTCCTTCCTTGGATGGTATTGATTCTGTAGATCCGTGTATAAAAGAGGAAGAGATTGGGAGTAGAGTGGACCTGGAGGGAAATGAGAGATTGGAAGCTGGGTCAATATCCAAGAAGCGAAAGAGAGTCAAGGATTATGATAGGTTGTCATATCATCATTGCCGAGGGATGAGGATCGGAGGACAGTCAACTTTATCTACGGCTACATAGTTTCTGCATCGCCAGTCGAATGGCTGCAGGGACTATGTCCTGATCACCATATCGTACCGTAGATTAATACAAATGGAGCTGGAGCCAAAATACAGAAACCAAAATACAAAATACAGAATCCAAAATACAAAATACAAAATACAGAAACCAAAATACAAAATACAGAAACCAAAATACAAAATACAGAAACCAAAATACAAAATACAGAAACCAAAATATAAAATATAGAATCCAAAATAGGACCCTCTGTGAGAAGGGATGGCTCAGAACACAACCCAACCGGAGAGGATACTCTAAGAGATCCATCTGAGAGGGACGTATACTCTGAGAGATCACCTTTACAAGAATTATATCAGTAGTGGGATCGAGTGTTGGAGGAGATATTATCAAAGTATACGTCCTACTCAGATGGGTCTCTCACCGTTACTATTTTTTTCTGACAGCATGGTGGATGTGCTCCGTCCACAGATTCTTGCTCCGAGCCAAAACTTTGTCCCGGAGCTCAAGTGGACATCCTTGGTGTAGAGCTCGAGTGAGAGGTTCCTAACAGCATGGTGGTCTCTTTTGTTGAAGTATCCGTGCTCGTCCCACAACCAATGTGGGATGAGCACGGATACTTTAACAAAGGAGGCCACCATGCTGTCAGGAACCTCTCACTCGAGCTCTACACCAAAGATGTCCACTTGAGCTCCGGGACAAAGTTTTGGCTCGGAGCAAGAATCTGTGGACGGAGCACATCTACCATGTTGTCAGGAAAAAATAGTAACGGTGAGAGACCCATCTGAGTAGGACGTATACTTTGATAATATCTCCTCCAACACTCGATCCCACTACTGATATAATTCTTGTAAAGGTGATCTCTTAGAGTATACGTCCCTCTCAGATGGATCTCTCAGATTATCCTCTCCGGTTGGGTTGTCGTATCATCATTGCCGAGGGATGAGGGTCGGAGGACAGTCGACTTTATCTACGGATACATAGTTTCTGCCTCGCCAGTCGAATGGCTACAGGGACTATGTCCTGATCACCATGTCGTAGTCCAATATAATCCAGAGATTGACACATTTCTAATTCATATATGTAGTCCAATACAAATAGTCTAATACAAAAACAACACAATACAAATAGTCCAATACAAATAAGTACTAATAGCTAATGAGAACCATGCTGCTCACGCAAACGCTCAGTGATACGTTCACGCAACCACCTCAAAAAAGCGAGATTTTTGGCGCGAGGAGAGAGGTCGTCCCTTGCAAGGACTGCATGAAGAGAACTCTCGGTCTCACTATCTTCCGGTGCTGGATGAATAGAACTCCCGGTCTCACTAGCAACCGGTGCCACTTCCTCCTCAACTGTAGGAGGAGCCACCTCAGCATTTATTGTTTTCTTCAAACGACGTGCCGCTCCTCGGGTCATGGGTGCCATCTGGTAAGATCGATAGTCAAAAATAATATAATTATAATACTAAGACATCATCTGCTACTATATAAGATATAGTGATAGGTTGTCGTATCATCATTGCCGAGGGATGAGGGTCGGAGGACAGTTAACTTTATCTACGGCTACATAGTTTCTGCCTCGCAAGTCGAATGGCTGCAGGGACTATGTCCTTGAGACAGTGAACATATACACCATGAATCCAAACCCCATATTAACATTTACTAATCCAAATGGATGCAGGGACTATGTCCTTGCCTCTCCGGTTGGTTGTCGTATCATCATTGCTGAGGGATGAGGGTCGGATGACAGTCAACTTTATCTACGACTACATAATTTCTGCCTCGCCAGTCGAATGGCTGCAGGGACTATAATAAGACACAATTCACCAAAGAGAACCATACTGTAACTCACACTTTAAGACAATAGATGAAGGAAGACTTGTATGGAGGATCGATAGGGTTGAGCGATGTTATTTTATTCTACAAAGAGAACCATACTATAGAACTCATACTATAGAACTCACACTTTAACACAATTCTACAAAGAGTTGTCATAGGGTGTTGAGCGATGTCATTTTATTCTTTTCTTCTTCTTCTTCTTGGGATTTTTAAGTATTGGATTTTGAGAGACATATATAGCTAGAACTTACGAAGAATGGAGTACCATACTTCAACAAATAGATGTTGACTAATTGGTTCATATACTTGTTGTCTAAAATAAGTGTAGGAATGTTGCAGGTGAAACAATGTATCAAACACTATATCGGAACCCAAACCCAATATACAAATCCAAATTAATACGAAAATACACAAGTGTATGTAGGAGATTAAGTGTACAGAGATAAAATACATATATATGCAAGCTTGGGGGTGTCCACGTGTCCAACAAATGGACACAAAGTGTCCAAAACCTCACGAACACACTGTATCAGTGAACACATGGTTGTAACGTGTCTCCGTGTCCATTTTGGACACAGAAAACACCTCAATTAGGGTTAGGGTTTACCTTCAGTCTCCTCACGGTAGTGGAAGAGTAGGAGGAGGACAAGTTCGGTGGTGGAAGAGGAGGGGATTAAGTGTACAGAGGTGAAATACATATATATGCATGCTTGCGGGTGTCCACGTGTCCAACAAATGGACACAAAGTGTCCAAAACCTCACGAACACACTGTATCAGTGAACACATGGTCGTAATGTGTCTCCGTGTCTATTTTGGACACGAAAAACACCTCAATTAGGGTTAGGGTTTACCTTCAGTCTCCTTGCGGTAGTGGAGGAGGAGGAGGAGGAGGATCTCGCGGTGGAGAAGGAGAAGGGGCTCGCGGTGGAGGAGGAGGAGGAGAACGGGCTCACCGGAGGAAGGAGAAGGGGCTCGCGGTGGAGGAGAACGGGCTCGCCGGAGGGAGGAGAAGGGGCTCGCGGTGGAGGAGGAGGATGAGCGGCGCCGGAGGGAAGGGTGTGGCTGTCGTCGAGGTCGGGGAAGAGGGGCGGAAACAAAAAATTTGGGGAGAGAGAGAAATGAAAATTCGAACCGAGGAAACCCTTTTTATCAGAAATTAGCGACGTCCGAAAATATGTCGCCAAGCGTCGGTAATCGTTTAATATTCGGCGACTTAATAATCGTTGCGACGCTAAACGTCGCTGAACTAATAAAACTAGCGACGTTTTCCGACAAATCAATGATGTTGGTTTTTATTACACTAAATGTAGTCACAATATGTCGCTGTTTTTGCTACCAGCGACGTATTGTGACGCATATTTTAGTAGTCGCTAAATCCAAAAATATTAGCGACGTTTTAAGTTGGCGTCGCTAATTACGTCGCTGATATGACTTATTTTGGTAGTGTTTCCTCGTTCCAGCTTTCTTTCTTGGAACTTTATTTTGGATAACTGTGTCTTTCTTGTGCGATCTGAACACACCACCTCTTTTACAGCCAACCATCATACTGTGTCGTCCCGGACGATTTCGGCACGATCTGGATATCACTAGAACTAAGTTGTTTTCCCGTCCAACTTCTCAACACCATTGTACCGTATCGTCGCTTGATTGAAACGAAAGATCGGTCCAAAATAAATACCCTACATCGATTACAATTGGAGCATGTACCGCAACATCGGAAGATCGCAACTCCTACAATAGAAGTTAAAAGTCAAAACTAAACAACTACATAAAGCCAAAATGTAAGCAAATGAAATTAAAAAGGACTGCCAGAGATGTGGTAGTCCCTCACATATATAGGACTGCCAGAGATGTGGCAGTCCCTCACATATATAGGACTGCCACATCCCTGGCAGTCCAAATCTATGTGAGGGACTGCCAGAGAAGTGGCAGTCCTCTGTGTCAAAGTCCGATTTTTCATCCGAATAAAGTTAAAGTGTAGTTACACGAGGCCTTCCGATGCATCAAAGTGTTCTTCGGACGTTGTGGGAGGAGAGTATCCAGTATTTGATGGTTCGGGTTGTTCCATTTTCTATTTCTTTCTACATTAAACACAAAATTCAACTTTTATATGTAAAATTCAGGTTAAAATATTACACAAAAATAAATTCGACGACTTACAAATAAATGGGAGAAGTGATTGACACTATTACTAGATATTTCACCAAAAATCTTTAACAAATTTAGGTGGGGGGACAATTTCACCTAGGTTAGGTTAATTCTAGGTTTCTATGAGGAGGAGAAAAAAGAGTGGAGGAAAAGAAGTAATAGAGGAAGAAAGATAGAAGAAATAAAACAAGTTTGGCTCTTATAGTGAATTATGGGCTGCCCCCTAGTAACAAAAACCTATGGCAAACTTGTAAATTTTTTCAAAAAAATTTCGGCTGCCCCTGGTAGAAGTGGTGGTGCCCCTAAAAAAAACTAGTAAGAAATACCCACTGATGGAAAACAATAGTAATAAGGGTAATACTGAACAGCGCTTCTTTCCAGCAGAAAAACTGACACATGAACCGACGTCAAATGTCGATTTTCCATTGGCCGGAATTAGCAGGGGTAGCGTGTTTTTTTTCCATCCAATCACGTATTGACAAATGTCAGACGAATTTTTTTTTGGTTCAAATTTTCGGACTGGCAGGACTTTTCGAATACAGAAATAGGAAAAGTTTCCATATTCTTATAAATACGCATCCAAAATAGGCATGGAAATTTAGCCAACATACAAATGACCCTACTCTGCCACTATATTCTATGTCCTCTTAAAGAAAGCAGTGAACATCTCTTTCAAAGAGAGACTTGCCATGGGCTTAGGCGGGCTTTTCGGACCGGGCTCACGGGTTGGTATTGGGTGGGCCTAAAGAGAGCAGAGAACATCTCTTTCAAAGAGAGACTTGGCCTGGGCTTAGTCGAACTTTTCGGGCCGGGCTAGAACGGGCTAGTATTGGGCGGGCCTCGGGCCGTGTCACGCCCCAGAACCAGAATACTGGAGAGCGGGGGAATGACTCAGCCAGCTGCGTATTACGGGTAGATGAATACCGTATAATACGATCAATGCTGTCTAAAAGACAAGGGGGTGCATACTACATGAAAGTCTCGCTATGGTCACTTCACATCTATTGTCTCAATCATTCAAACAAGAAGCAATAACAGAGAACATTTAAAAATAAGCAGTAAGGCGTCCCAAACGCTTAGTCAAAATGTTCTTGAGATCTGGCTTTACAAAACATAGCCAGATGATATAGCAACATATACACAATTGTTATCAGCTGCGGTCTGACTTAATTACAATTATGTAAAACTAAGTACAAGACAATCCGACTAACATGTCGGTGCCAAACGACAAAATATAAAGTAAGTAACAAAACAAGCGGGGAAGTAAGGAACCCACTCGAGTTCTCCTGCGATCATTCCTCTAGTATTGACCATCTTGGAGGTAGAAGTAAGCTGAGTCCTCGGGAACCGGCTCTAAATCTGGCCATGCAAAACCAGAGAGGTTAGACCTCTAATAGCAAGTACCGCAAGGAAGCACGATATGAGGAGTTAAAACTAGTAATAAGAGAATAGGATATATAGATCTCTGCTTGCTACTAGGATTCACATAATGTCACGACACTTCGATCCAACCTCCCAACCAAACAAGGACAGAGGTTGGCCCGTCATATCTCGACACTCTGATCATCTTAGTTAGTTAACAGAGTAGGTACAGTACACAAACAAATCAACTTAAACGGCCATCCAACTCCTACGGCTTACTACTGTGAGTCCCAAGTTATCCTGGAATTATGCAATAAGGATTTCTCAGTTCTTACTACGGAAGGCTAGTCGATCCAATCAATCAATTACGCCAATCATGAATTAGACGAGTCCCAGCGGGACGTCCGTCATCAATATACAATATACAATAATATAAGCAAATACCGCTCCCTGCCCGTGTGGCAGAATTGCAGTATCTGTGGGAACCAGCCGGCCTGTTGGGTGCTAATAGTCCCAAAGAGGGCTGCCATGTAAGAACTCGGAGATCCATTCTCTCCATGCAATTATTTTTTTATTTAACTTAGTAGCCTCTATGTTAAGTGAAATCCCATGCCGTGGATCATGGTCATTTCAGAATGAGTACTTCCGTACAAAGTGCGATATGCTCAACTCTACAACGATACCCGTACGGTTAGGTTGTAGGTCTTACATAGCGTAATGCAACAATTAAAACTAACCACGGAATAATCATGCCTTGACCATAGAGTACACATGCTGCTTTCGTAAAATAAATAAATAATTGTAGCCTGCATGTATCTATATGTCAATATTCGGGATTGGCCAATCGATTGCAAATATGAACATGTCTTATTCCATTTAATTCAATAAGATGACTAGCCAGTCTCTTAGTTCCATCTAGGAACGCATGATTAATAATTAATCAAGATAACAATCAATGTTAATTAATGCCAAATTCAGGAAATAAAAATTGGGAAATAAATAATGATTGGGAAATAAATAATCTCATGCGCTGTGGGAAATGATTGGGAAATAAATAATCTCATACGCTGTGGGAAATGATTGGGAAATAAATAACCTCATGCGCTGTGGGAAATGATTAGAAAATAAATAATCTCATGCGCTGTGGGAAATGATTGGAAAATAAATAAATCTCATGCGCTGTGGAAAATGATTGGAAAATAAATAATCTCATGCGCTGTGAGAAATGATTGGAAAATAAATAATCTCATGCGCTGTGGGAAATGATTGGGAAATAAATAATCTCATGCGCTGTGGGAAATGATTGGAAAATAAATAATCTCACGCGCCTGAGGAAGAAAGATTCATGCGGCTGTGGAAAATAAATCTCATGCGCTGTGGAAAATGATTGGGAAATAAATAATCTCATGCGCTGTGAGAAATGATTGGAAAATAAATAATCTCATGCGCCTGAGGAAGAAAGATTCATGCGGCTATGGAAAATAAATCTCATGCGCTGTGGAAAATGATTGGGAAATAAATAATCTCATGCGCTGTGGGAAATGATTGGGAAATAAATAATCTCATACGCTGTGGGAAATGATTGGGAAATAAATAATCTTATGCGCCTGAGGAAGAAAGATTCATGTGGCTGTGGAAAATAAATCTCATGCGCTGTGGGAAATGATTGGAAAATAAATAATCTTATGCGCCTGAGGAAGAAAGATTCATGCGGCTGTGGGAAATAAATCTCATGCACGGTGGCTGTTCTTCCTCTCCGAATTTTTCTGAGAACATAACCATGGAAGCCATTGCTTCCAAGCTCCATAAATCCTTCATTCTAAGTCCAAATCTGAACTTCTATAGGTCAAAATGGGGTAGAACGAAATTCTCTACAACATGGAACCATCAAAATTTGAAGATAATAAAGTTTACTAGATCAAAACCTAAGAAATCCAAAAATACAACAAACTTAGATCTACAATAAAGACACCATGGAAATCGAAAATGCCAAGTACTAAAGAGACTTAGAATCAAATAAGGAAGATTATGGAACAATAAAGATGGGGATCCATCAAGAAGCAAGTTGGCACTTGCCTTGCTCTCCTAGGTTGGTGGGAGAGTTAGGAGGAAGAAGAAGAGTAATGAGAAGAAGTAATGAAGAGAGAGAAAGGGTTTGGGGCTTTAAATGGGGTGGTGGTAGGTGGGGGTTTATTTCGGTTCATGATGAACCAACATAATTAAACCAATCTGAGCCGAACCCATAGCAAAGCTAAAGCAAAGTATAAAAGCAGAAAGTAAAGTACAGAAATAAAATTACAAGAAATTAATTAACATGAAATTAAAGGAATTTAAATACAGAGCAATACATGATAAATAAAAAATATTTATATTTAAACAGTGCATGCATTCTAAAAATACGTATTCTGGGAATGGGAAGTGACATCTCTACCCTCCTTAGAAAAATTCCATCCTCGGAATTTCAGATCCAGGCATGATAGAAATATCAAAGCTAAACTAATCTAAGTATAAACAATTGAGTAAGCAATCATTCTACAATGATAATAACAAGTAATGTATCTACATCTAACAATCTACAACATTAAGTAATTCAACTCATAAGGTGACAAGCATGAGGAGTTAAGACAATCAAGGTATACAGAAGAAAATATACCTTGTGAGTCAAACAGGTGCGGATACCGTGATCGGATATCATCCTCACGTTCCCACATTGACTCTCCTAAAGAGTGATGACCCCAAGCAACCCGGACAAGGTTAATTGTTCGGTTCTTGAGTATCTTCTCTCTTCGGTCCAAAATAGACACAGGTTGTTTCTCGTAAGACAGGTTGGTACCAACAACCAGCTCAGAATGATCAAGGATATGGCTTGGGTCCGACACATACCTTCGCAACTGAGATACATGAAATACGTCATGCACCTCTCGTAACGAAGGTGGAAGGGATAAACGATAAGCAACATCGCCTATCTTCTCAAGGATAACAAACTGGCCCACGTATCGGGGACTCAACTTCCTGCGAATGCCAAATCTAATGACCCTACGGGTATGTGAGATTCGCAAGAATATGTGGTCCCCAACAGAAAATTCTAGCGGCCTACGATGCTGGTCTGCCCAATGACGATGTTGATCCTGCGCAACTCGAAGTCGCTCTCTAATTCCTTTAATCACTTCCACTGTCTGAACAATCATCTCCGGGCCTAACATCTTTCTCTCCCAAATATCGTCCCACGCTAGTGGCGACCTACACTTCTTACCATATAGTGCTTCAAATGGCGCCATCTGGATACTGGCTTGATAACTGTTATTATATGAGAACTCGACCAAGTGTAGGTGGCTCTCCCAAGATCCTCCCAAATCTAGGGTGCAAGCTCGCAACATATCCTCTAAAGTCTGAATTGTTCTTTCTGATTGCTCGTCCGTCTGTGGATGGTAAGCCGTGCTAAATCTTAACTTGGTACCCAAGCTATGATGTAAGATCTTCCAAAAATGTAATGTAAAATGGGTATCTCTATCTGACACAATACTGATCGGGACCCCATGCTGCCTGACTATCTGCTGTATATACAATTCTGCCAACTTCTCCGTAGATTGACCTACTCTAAAAGGAAGAAAATGTGCCACCTTCGTAAGCCGATCTACGATTACCCAAATAGCATCCTTACCACTTGGTGATCTCGGTAAACCGGTCACAAAGTCCATTATAATATGTTCCCACTTCCATTCCGGGATAGGAAGCGGTTGCAATAATCCAGCTGGCCTCTGCTGCTCTGCCTTCACTTGCTGACATACCAAGCAACGGGAAACGAATCTAGCTATCTCCCTCTTCATTCCGTTCCACCAGAAGTGCTGCTTAATATCTTGGTACAACTTGGTCCCTCCAGGGTGTATAGGATACTGAGAACTGTGAGCTTCTGCCATAACCTCTTGTCTGATATCTCCACTAGGCACACATAGACGTGACCCAAACCTAAGTGTACCATCTTCATGAATTTTCATCTCCTTCCTGAGTCCTGACTCACATTCTATCCTAAGCTTCTGAATCCTTGGGTCTTGTGCCTGAGCTGCCTTGATCCTGTCTACCAAATCGGATTGAACTTGTAGACTCGCCAGAACTCCTACATCACTAGGAAGTATAACCTCGATGCCCATCTCCTGAAGGTCTTCTAAGATATGTCTCTGTGTTGTTAACATAAATGCGCCGTCTCTCCTGCTGAGAGCATCTGCTACCACATTAGCCTTGTCTGGATGATACTGAAGCTCCACGTCGTAATCCTTGATCAACTCCAACCATCTTCTCTGCCTCATGTTCAGCTCCTTCTGAGTAAAGATGTACTTCAAACTTTTGTGGTCTGTGTACATGTCCACTCGATCACCATATAAGTAATGCCTCCATAGCTTCAAAGCAAATACTACTGCTGCCAACTCCAAATCATGAGTCGGGTAATTCTTCTCGTGGTCTCGAAGTTGCCTAGATGCATACGCTATCACCTTCCCATGCTGCATGAGGACACATCCAAGTCCTTTACCTGACGTATCACAATAAACGGTAAAACCTCAGGGTCCACCTGGCAATATAAGAATAGGCGCTGATATCAACTTCTGCTTCAGATTCTCAAATGATGTCTGGCATTCCGCCGACCAGACGAATGGTACATCTTTCCGTGTCAATCGGGTCATGGGTGCTGAAAGCCTCGCAAAGTCTGATACAAACCTTCTGTAATATCCTGCCAATCCCAAGAAACTTCGCACATCTGCTATGGTCTTGGGTACTGGCCAACTTTCTACTGCTTCTACCTTTTTGGGATCCACTGCTACTCCAGCTCCTGATATGATATGTCCCAAAAATGAAATGTGATCCGACCAAAACTCACACTTGCTGAACTTGGCATACAACTGGTTCTCTCTCAGAACCTGTAACACCTTTCGGAGGTGGTCTTCATGCTCCTCTTCACTGGCAGAATATACGAGAATGTCGTCAAGAAATACAACGACAAACTGATCTAAGTATGGCATAAAGATGCGGTTCATCAAATCCATAAATATTGCTGGAGCATTGGTCAAACCAAAAGGCATTACTAAGAATTCATAATGCCCATACTTCGACCTGAATGCTGTCTTGGAAATGTCCTTCTTCCTTGATGATACCCTGAACAAGATCTATCTTGGAAAAAACTCTAGCTTTGCTCAACTGATCAAACAAGTCGTCGATCCTGGGTAGTGGGTACTTGTTCTTTACTGTCGTCGCGTTAAGCTTCCTGTAATCAATGCACAATCTGGATGACCCATCCTTCTTCCCCACAAGTACCACTGGTGCTGCCCATGGTGACACGCTAGCTTGGATGAACTTCTTCTCCTTCAGTTCCTCTATGTGCTGATATACCTTGGCTTGCTCTGAATTCGTCATTCTGTAAACTTGATTTGATATCGGTTTAGTTCCAGGTGCCAGTTCTATACTGAACTCAATATCTCTAATCGGTGGTAGCCCTAGAAGTTCTTCGGGAAATACGTCTAGAAATTCTTCAACTACCTTCGGAACTTGAACTTCTTCCATTGCCGTCACTACTCCCTGCTCTTGTTGAGTTGCCATTGATCTGACTAAGGTGAACCGCTTCATGCCTGGAATATCAAAAGATACACTCCCTCTATGAAAATCTATTGTCGCATGACTGTCTTTCAGCCAGTCCATGCCTAAGATAACGTCGAAATTTCCAACAGGAAATTCTATCAACCGGACGGGTAAGGAATGCCCGCAAACTACAACACTACACGCTAGAATAACTCTACTAACTCCTACGAGCCCATTTCCAGTGAGTATATTCAACCTCCCTGGCAATGCCTCGAATTCCATTCCTAGCCGTGTTGCAAATTGTGCAGATATAAATGAGTGTGATGCTCCCGAATCAAACAATGCTACTGCGGGATAAGAGGCGACGAGAATGTTACCTGCCACAACATCTCTCGATGCCAATGCCTCTTCCAAGGACAGAGTGAATGCCTGCCCTCGACCTCCTTGCTGGTTCCTATGCTGCGGCCTAGCCTGGTTCTGCCGCTGGCCCCTGTCTTGGTGATGCTGGGGTGGTCTATGCTGGTGTTGCTGCATCGACGGTCCCTGCTGCCGAAACATCTGAGCCTGTGGCATTAATGGACGCTGGGCCAATGGTCTCACTGCCACTGCGGGTCCTCGATACTGCCCTACCCCTGGTGCTGGCAGAGCAGGAAACTGCTGCACTGGTCCTCCTGACCTCGAATTTATGGAACATGTGGTAACCCGATGATCTAGATTTCCACATATCAAACACAGTCCGTTCAATGTCCGACACACATCTCTAGTGTGCCCTATCTTCCCACAATAAGTACAGCCTGCTGGGGGTTGCTGGTTCTTCCTCTGTTGCTGTTGCTGCTGCCTGGGTGGTGCTGGCCCTCGCATTGTCACATCGTGAATGCGAACGCCAGGGAACAGTGTTGTTGTACGGGGTGCTGCTCCTCCTCCTCCTTCAATCTGACTGTGTGATCTCTTCTGACCTCCAGTCCTTGCCGTGATCCTCTGAGTGGTGATCTCATACCTCCGAGTGGCCGTCAATATCTCATCGAAAGTCTGATAATTGTGCCCCTCTATCAACTGCAAGAGTTCAAGATAAAACCCTTGCTGAAACCTCATAGCCCTCTGGCTCTCTGTGGCTACCATCTCCGGGGCGAACCTACTCAATCTGCAGAACTCCGCTGCATAAGCATCTACCGTCTTGCCAGCCTGTCTGAGGTTGATAAACTTCTGTTGCAGCTCAAACTTCGCCACAACTCTATAGTACTTTGTCTTGAATCTTGCTGTAAAATTGTCCCAAGCCACAGGACGTCTGATGCCTACTTCCTCTGATTCCCACCAATCACGTGCGAGATCCTGAAGCAACAACTTCACTAGATCTACACATTCTTCTGCTGGCACCTTAGCTGCTGTCAGAATAGCCTCAATATCCTTAAGCCATGCATCTGCTGAAATGGTATCTTCCGTGCCCTCGAAACGGCGGGGGTTGTACTTGCAAAACCTGGCTGATGCTCCTAAATCTGTTCTCACTCCTCTTTCCAAAGCTGTCTGCAATCCTTGGTTAAGTAGTACATTCTACTCTTGTAACTGAGCGTGCATACGTTGTTGGGCTAACATCTGATGTTGCTGAGTGGCCATCATCCCTCTCATGATCTCCAGAAGGGCTGGTGTGTCCATTTCCACAGGGGTAGGTGGAACTGTTGGTGGTAGTGGAACATCCGGATACTGCGGTCCAGCTGCTGGTTCCACTATCACTTCTTTTTAGATGGTCTCTTGAGTTAGTACCGACCCTTGTTGCGACCAACATGGTCAGGTTATCCGTGTTGCCCTTGTTGTTGTTGCCCAGTCTTGACAGATACGGACGAGGTGCCCCTAAGAAAAGGGACAAAAGAACAATCAAACGATCGGACTGGAAAGATCAATGAAGTCAAAGGATACCAGAACGTCAAGCTAGAGTCGAGAGTAACGAATCATGATATCAAGGGGAAACATGTGTGATTGAGACATCCTATAAATTAAAATACCCCACAAGTCGGAAACCAGACCTGCATGGGCTACCACTAAAATCTTGCCACGCCCCAGAACCAGAATACTGGAGAGCGGGAGAATGACTCAGCCAGCTACGTATTACGGGTAGATGAATACCGTATAATACGATCAATGTTGTCTAAAAGACAAGGGGGTGCATACTACATGAAAGTCTCGCTATGATCACTTCACATCTATTGTCTCAATCATTCAAACAAGAAGGAATAACAGAGAACATTTAAGAATAAGCAATAAGGCGTCCCAAACGCTTAGTCAAAATGTTCTTGAGATCTGGCTTTACAAAACATAGCCAGATGATATAGCAACATATACACAATTGTTATCAGCTGCAGTCTGACTTAATTACAATTATGTAAAAGTAAGTACAAGACAATCCGACTAACATGTCGATGCCAAACGGCAAAATATAAAGTAAGTAACAAAACGAGCGGGAAAGTAAGGAACCCACTCGAGTCCTCCTGCGATCATTCCTCTAGTATTGACCATCTTGGAGGTAGAAGTAAGCTGAGTCCTCGGGAACCGGCTCTAAATCTGGCCATACAAAACCAGAGAGGTTAGACCTCTAATAGCAAGTACCGAAAGAAAGCATGATATGAGGAGTTAAAACCAGTAATAAGAGAATAGGATATATAGATCTCTGCTTGCTACTAGGATTCACATAATATCACGACACTTCGATCCAACCTCCCAACCAAACAAGGACAGAGGTTGGCCCGTCATGTCTCGACACTCTGATCATCTTAGTTAGTTAACAGAGTATGTACAGTACACAAACAAATCAACTTAAACGGCCATCCAACTCCTACGGCTTACTACTGTGAGTCCCAAGTTATCCTGGAATTATGCAATAAGGATTTCTTAGTTCTTACTATGGACAAGCAAGGCTAGTCGATCCAATCAATCAATTGTGCCAATCATGAATTAGACGAGTCCCAGCGAGACGCCCGTCATCAATATACAATATACAATAATATAAGCAAATACCGCTCCCTGCCCGTGTGGCAGAATTACAATATCTGTGGGAACCAGCCGGTCTGTTGGGCGCTAATAGTCCCAAAGAGGGCTGCCATGTAAGAACTCGGAGATCCATTCCCTCCATGCAATTATTTTTTATTTAACTTAGTAGCCTCTATGTTAAGTGAAATCCCATGCCGTGGATCATGGTCATTTCAGAATGAGTACTTCCGTACAAAGTACGATATGCTCAACTCTACAACGATACCCGTGCGGTTAGGTTGTAGGTCTTACATAGCGTAATGCAATAATTAAAACTAACCACGGAATAATTATGCCTTGACCATAGAGTACACATGCTGCTTTCGTAAAATAAATAAATAATTGTAGCCTGCATGTATCTATATGTCAATATTCGGGATTGGCCAATCGATTGCAAATATGAACGTGTCTTATTCCATTTAATTCAATAAGACGACTAGCCAGTCTCTTAGTTCCATCTAGGAATGCATGATTAATAATTAATCAAGATAACAATCAATGTTAATTAATGCCAAATTCGGGAAATAAAAATTGGGAAATAAATAATAATTGGGAAATAAATAATCTCATGCGTTGTGGGAAATGATTGAGAAATAAATAATCTCATGCGCTGTGGGAAATAATTGGGAAATAAATAACCTCATGCGCTGTGGAAAATGATTGGAAAATAAATAATCTCATGCGCTGTGGGAAATGATTGGAAAATAAATAAATCTCATGCGCTGTGGAAAATGATTGGAAAATAAATAATCTCATGCGCTATGGGAAATGATTGGGAAATAAATAATCTCATGCGCTGTGAGAAATAATTGGGAAATAAATAATCTCATGCGCTGTGGGAAATAATTGGGAAATAAATAATCTCATGCGCTGTGGGAAATTATTGGAAAATAAATAATCTCATGCGCCTGAGGAAGAAAGATTCATGCGGCTGTGGAAAATAAATCTCATGTGCTGTGGAAAAGATTCATGCGGCTGTGGGAAATAAATCTCATGCGCTGTAGGAAATGATTGGGAAATAAATAATCTCATGCGTTATGGGAAATGATTGGGAAATAAATAATCTCATACGCTGTGAGAAATGATTGGGAAATAAATAATCTCATGCGCTGTGGGAAATGATTGGGAAATAAATAATCTTATGCGCCTGAGGAAGAAAGATTCATGTGGCTGTGAGAAATAAATCTCATGCGCTGTGGGAAATGATTGGAAAATAAATAATCTTATGTGCCTGAGGAAGAAAGATTCATGCGGCTGTGGGAAATAAATCTCATGCGCTGTGGCTGTTCTTCCTCTCCGAATTTTTCTGAGAACATAACCATGGAAGCCATTGCTTCCAAGCTCCATAAATCCTTCATTCTAAGTCCAAATCTGAACTTCCATAGGTCAAAATGGGGTAGAACGAAATTCTTTACAACATGGAACCATCAAAATTTGGAGATCACAAAGTTTACTAGATCAAAACCTAAGAAATCCAAAAATGCAACAAACTTAGATCTACAATAAAGAAGCCATGGAAATCGAAAATGCCAAGGACTAAAGAGACTTAGAATCAAATAAGGAAGATGATGGAACAATAAAAATGGGGATCCATAAAGAAGCAAGTTGGCACTTGCCTTGCTCTCCTAGGTTGGTGGGAGAGTTAGGAGGAAGAAGAAGAGTAATGAGAAGAAGTAATGAATAGAGAGAAAGGGTTTGGGGCTTTAAATGGGGTGGTGGTAGGTGGGGGTTTATTTCGGTTCATGATGAACCAACATAATTAAACTAATCTGAGCCGAACCCATAGCAAAGCTAAAGCAGAGTATAAAAGCAGAAAGTAAAGTGCAGAAATAAAATTACAAGAAATTAATTAACATGAAATTAAAAGAATTTAAATACAGAGCAATACATGATAAATATAAAATATTTACATTTAAACAGTACATGCATTCTAAAAATACGTATTCTGGGAATGGGAAGTGACAGGCCGGGCTCGGGTAGGCAGAAGCTTAGTCCAAGTCCTGCCCTATACTAATATGACCAGGCAGGGCTTCCCTAATAATCGGGTTATATTAGACTTTGGCCCATCAGGCCGGACAGACCTTTCGGACGCCCATGGACTCCGGCCTAATGATGATCCCTAGACAAGGGCATGGACGGAGATGATCATGACAGATTAGGGACAGTTACCCCACTCATTTTAAAAAAATAGTTATAAATATCTTCCAGTATTTTTCTCACGAAAATTCCCTTTTGACCCCACTACTCTATTTTTTTTCTTACTTGTCTATAGATTATAGACTGAAAATTACACTGTTTATTCTAGAAAGTTAAAAATCAAATCTTTGTTGACAAAAACTCTCCTCTTTCTCCCACACTTTATTCTAGATCTTAATATGTATATATTTGAATATTTTGATTGGCTAGATACTAAAAAAAATTATTAAGACTATTATTATCTAATAATTTGTCTTCTTTAACACAATTTCTATTTATTACTACTATTTTTTCTACCGCATAACGGAGTGAATTCTAACTCAACTAATTTTTTTTTTAAATTTTGCCCCCACCGAGTAATTTCCTATCTCTGCCACTGGACAGATGAAAATGGTGTCCATATTCGTATTGTGTCCATATTGATACCCGTGTCCATGTTCGTGCTGCAAAGAGGACAACATATGTACATATTTAAAAATGGCCATATCTAAGTTAGGGGTGTGCATCGGTCGGTGGTCGATCTATTTGGTCACAACCGAAGTCGAATCGAAGCTAGTCGGTTTGAAAATAATCAAAATCGAACCAAACCAACCAATTGGTCGGTTCGGTTTTGAAACCGATCGACTTGGTTCGGTTCGACTTGGTCGGTTTTGATCACAGGAAAAAATGGATTGCCATTAATTTAGGTACTGTTGCTTATTTTGTGGTGTGGAACTTCAGTCAATCACATGGAAAAAATGGACTTGATCTGATTTGGAAGTAACATTGTCAATCACAGGAAAAAAAATGGACTACCATCAACTCTTGTGTGGTCTTGTATGGCTAATTTATTAACTACTATGTAACTTCAATTGGAAAAAGAAGAAGCAACAACCGCTGCCAAATAACAACCCCTAGCATAAACCATTCAATTTCAAATTTCAACAGTCAGTACAATGAAGACGATGCATATTATGGAATGAGAGTGACTTATGTCATAATCACCATACATGAAAATGTGCACAACAATTATACATAAGAATGAGAAGAAAAGTTTTTACTTTTCTTTTCATTCACTGCTGCTTAGTCCCAATTATTTAATACTATCCTAGTAGTCTCGGTATCCCCCACCAACCGATCCAACCCAACCCTAATAATCTAACACTCATATAGGGTTTGGTTCGGTTCAATTTTAATCGGTTTTGGAATAATTAAACCTTGAACCGAACCAAACCGATCGGTTTTAAAAATGTGTAGTCGAACCAAACCGATCTAACCAACGGTTCGGTTAAAAATCGATCGGTTCGATTTGGTTCGGTTCGATTTGGTCGGTTTGACTTAAATGTGCACAGCCATAATCTAAGTATCCATATCGCGTCATTATCCACATACATTAAGGACTGACTGGCAACAATTGTTGCAAGGGTTGCAATGACAAACATGGGCCAGTCTAGTAGACTGGCTCAGGTCCAAATTTATAAGAATCCATCACCAAAATCATTGAGGTGCTTGATCAAATTTATAGAATACATATGTGAGGAACAGGGCTGGTCCTGGGGTAAGCCAACAAGTCATCGGGGTTGGACAACCCTTCCGGTTAGGGCAACCCTCTGACCCCCAAGTCTCAAACTTTTTGTTAACAGAGCCTTTGCGGTGTCGAACATGGTACCCTCTCTTTTTGGGCATCGTTTGGTTCGCGGAATGGAAGGGAAAGGAAATCAATTCATGTTGGCATTTTTTTTTCCTTTGGAAAATTTTATTTCCCATTCATTTTTCTTTCCGATGTTTGGAAATGCCAAGGAATTTGGAAAAGAAAGTGATTACTTCAATGTGGGAAAGTGATTCCTTGCTTGGATGGATGGAATCGCTTTCCCCCCTAATTTTTCTTCTGTTGGGAATCAATTTCCTTTCCTCCTCAATTCCCTTGTCACCCAAATATAGGAAAGTAATCACTTTCCTTTCCTAACTCAGAGATTCTGTGAGAACCAAACGAGGCCTTGGGTTCAAGGGCAAGGGACAATAAAAATTTGCTCCGACTAGGATAATCCAACCCCCGGGCTGGCCCTGGTGAGGAACAATGACACATATATGGTGAAAATGAATAGTGTCAACTGCAAGCAGAGTTGTGATATGAAATTACACATTGTGTATGTAAAGGCATCAATAATATCAAATAAAAGAATTTATCTACAGCGAGTGGTGAACAGGACCGGCCCTGGGATAAGCCGGACAAGACGTCGGGCTTGGGCAACCCCCTTGCTTGGGCAACCCCTAGGCTCAGCATGATCCCATAAGAGGTCGGGGTCACGGCTATCCTCCAGAATCGGCCCACATAAAGGATTAAGAGGCAACCAAAACTATATCTGGATAGGGCAACCCAATCCCGTGGGCCGGCCCTGGTGGTGAAATACCTGATTTGATCTCTTGTTGAAATGACCGAGATCAGCAAACATTGCTTAAGTTGTATTCTTATGAGGGCAACACATATTCAGAACTCATATCTGACATATACATTTATAAATAAAACAGTGCCGCCAAGCAGCTTCGTTACATATTTACTCAGAAAGAGTTGAATTTGCGGAAAAAATATTGGTTAGAACTTATCAAGGATTATGACTTGACGATCGCGTACACATCGGGGAGGACAAATGTGGTAGCAGATGTATTGAGTCGAATATTCATGGGAGAACTTTCAATAACGAGCAATATACTAGAAGACCTAAGAATTAAGTATGGGTATTGAGTTTCGAGTTCGTGGCTGGGATGCACAGCTAGCTTAACTGTAACATAACACGAGGTTACTCGAGAAAATCAAGACCGTACAAAATGAGGATCAATTTCCGCAAAAAAATGTGGTTATGGGGAATGTCGTGCGTGCTCCGAAAGGAGATACTAATGGAGGCCCACTACGCAAAGTACGCATTGGATTCAGGAAGTACAAAAATATATAAGGTTATGCGCATAACTTTTTATTGGCACGGTATGAAGAAAGAAGTGGATCACTTCATATCCAGTGTTTGATTTGTCAGCGAGTTAAGGCGGAGCACCAAGGCCTGGCAAGGAGATTCAGAACCTCGTACGTCATTCTAGAGTAGAAGTAGGATCTTATTACCATGGATTTCATAGTAGGCTTGTCGAAGATGCAGCGGAGGAATGGTACGATTTGGGTCATTGTTGATTGACTGATCGTCGGCACATTACTGATTGACTGATCGGTTGGCTCAAGTTTATCTTGACGAGATTGTCAGATTGCTCGGTGTGCCAATTTCAATAGTGTCAAGTCGAGATGTACGATTCAAACTTTTATACTAAAAGTTAAGGTGTTAGGGTATCTAATTAAAAATATTATAATGAATAATTAAATACATAGTATTAATAACTAACTATAAATTTAATTAGTATGTACAACTATATTGAAAATAAGATAATTTATTAAAATGCTTTAATAATATAATGTACTCTTTCTTTTCATTTATCATCAAAATGATTTATTAATATTAACGAATTATATTCATTAATTATTTTAATTAATTTATTTCTTTTGTGTTGGACTACTTAGTTAAGCTGATTATCAAAATGATTTAATAAGGGGCTTAATTAGTTAATCTAATTACCAAACACTCCATCCAAAATTGCTTTGTTTAATAAACTTATATCAAACTTAAGATAATAACTACTTAGTTAAACGTATAATATTATTAAGATTAGGATACTTAATTAGTTAACAAAAATTATATGTTTATAATAATTGTTTGTATTGAATGATTATATTAATTTGTTAAATTAATTATTTAAGTTTATATTTTTTAGTAATTATGTAATTCGTTAGGTAAATTAATTATCATTCACTATTATTAAGACACCATATCATTTTTTTTTCTCTTTCTCGTTTTCTTTTTACAGTATACTGTTTGGACTACCATACAATTTACATCCATTAAATGAAAATCCAAATCATATTCCACTTTTCGTTTACTTTTTTTTTTTTGCGATGTCCGGTGTAACACACGGGATTTTGTGCATGCTACGTTGCATGCCATTTGGGTCCACTGTCCTCCAATTTACACACACATCCCTCTCCCGTAGTTCGATTTCGAGATTATGTACTGAGCAACAATTATGTACTGAGCAGAAGCCAGCCAGATGAGTTTGGTACTTTTCGTTGTACCTTTTCTCAGTGTCCACAAAAGCCAGATGAGTTCGGTATTTTTAGTTTACTCAATTCGCACAATTATGTACTAAGCAACCAATCCAGACTGCCATGGTATGAGGAAACAATTACAATGCTTTGGCCTCTTTAAGCACTCCTACTAACCTAAGATGTTTCAAAGTTGGAATTTTAGGGAAGGTTTCTTCTTCTCATTTGTCACTGGTCTTACTATTGACACCAGGCCTCTTTAAGCACTCCTACTAACCTAAGATGTTTCAAAGTTGGAATTTTAGGGAAGGTTTCTTCTTCTCATTTGTCACTGGTCTTACTATTGACACCAATGGTTTCGACTTTCTGGGTACTCATGCTGACTCAGATGTTTAAGAGATGGTATTTTAGGAAAGATTTGGTATAGTTGTTGTTTATTTAAATGCCCAGCGTAACACTCGAGACTTTGTGTACGTTGCGTTGCATAATTTTTTGGCCCATTGTCCCTACAACTCCCACCATTTATAAATATAAGGAATAATACACTCATGTGACTCGATCTACCAATCTTTCGTCACCCATCTAGGATATTATGCCTATCCTCGGCAACAACATAAGTCGCTCGAACTTGGCAATTCGGTATAGTTGTTGCTTTTAGAAGTAGAAACGGTCGCCAAATATAACTTTGGGTTATTTAGTTATAGGGTCTCATATAATATTTGATATTAGAGTTTAGGTATCTATATTGTCCAATTTTAGAGTTTAGGTTTCCATTTAGACTAATTTTGAATGGTAAACAGTGTAAATGAAGACCTAAACTATAACATTGGACTATATGAAGACATAAACTCTAATATTAAATATTATAGGAGACCCAATAACTAATAACCCAATAACTTTTATTGTTGTTTTAAGTTATGCCAAACATAGTACAACAACAAAGCTTTCATCCTCGTGTTTGAATCCTCTCCTTACATTTGGCTATGTTAAGGGTTAAATCATCTATAAACTAACAATTTTAAAAAAATAAAAAATAAAAAAAATAACCATGTACGTCTTATCCCGCAAGTCCTAGCGGCTACATTAACTAGTTTACTAGACCTAGTGTTTATACCAACGTATTTGATGTCAAGACGTAGTTCTCCATATATTGACATCAAATAGAATCCAATGTCGAAACCAACCCAATGTACTTTTAATCACTTTATCTCGCTGGAATAAGACCCAATGTTTTGTTTTTTGGAGACTCGTGGTAGTTTCAGATAAAACAAGAATCCAATTTTTTTTTTGCAAGGTCCGTCATCACGTACGGAACTTTGTGTATGTTGCATTGTATGTCATTTGGATCCATTGTCTCTAATTTTTACACACACACACATCAACACCTCCTTCGTGATTCGATTCCGAAAATGTCTGCCTAGCCAAAGAGGTTATACCTCTTCGCACTGACCACAAGAGCTTGCTGAGTTCGGTAATAAGAACCCAATGTTATAACTAATTTTTCCATATAATTCTGCTCATTTTACTACGGTGTGAATTCGCAATGCTTGAACGGTCACTAGTTGTACATGTTGGAATTTAAATTGGTTTGGAAAAGCTTAAAAACTTCTAATTCACTTTTTCTCTCTTTTAACACATTATTTGTATGGCCTACTGGTAGACAAGTTGATGTAGTTGCATCAATCTTTAAATGCCACAAATACCTGTGTACTCCTTCTCAAAAGCTACATGTTATCGTTATCGCTACCAATAC
>JANAVB010030820.1:2013865-2213929 GCA_029216955.1 Iris pallida
AAATTTTCTTAATCAAATTTGTATTAAATAAATTTAGTTAACTATGTTGTTAATTTCATTAATTATGGTTATTGTTATTTTTTCTTAATTAAAATTTGTTAATTATGTAGTCTTAATTAAATTTTTGTTATCTAATTTTTTTCTTAATTAACTTTTCTTAATTATGTTTTTAAATTAAATTATTGTTAATTATTTTATTTGTTAACTACGTTTTGTTTTTGGATAAATTTTCTTAAAAAAAATTTGTGAACTAAATTTTCTTGATTAACTTTTGGTTAATTAGTTTTTGTTAATTAACTTTTTGTTTAATTGGTTTTTTAGTTAAATTTTAACTAATGGGTTTTTGTTAATTAAAATTTTAAATTATTTTTGGTTAATTGGGTTTTATTAACTAAATTTTCTTTTGTTTTTTGCTAATTAAAATTTTTGTTACTTACTACTAATTAATTTTTCGATTAGCAATAATTTATTTTTTCTTAATTTTTCTTAATTAAACTTTGTTATTTTAAAATAATTTATTTTATTATTATTATTCTTATTTATTTGTTAGTTAATATTTTTTGATTAATAGATATTTCAATTCTCACTTCCACTATCATGTTGCCATCCAAACATTAGAACTCCAAACTTTCAATTTGTACTTCCACTTTAATCACTTTCAGCTTGTTATCCAAACAAGAATTATATGAAACCGAGACAAAAGTAAATCTATCCAAACACATCTTAGAAAGTGATACTACTTGAGTTACATTATCTTGAAAGTCCACTTTCACACTTTTAAATAGTTACATCTATCCAAACAGTCTCTTACATGCTTTTACAACCTTATTATGCTTTAAACCCTTGCTGATTTGTCTTTTTCGTTTAATTTTCTTTGCCGAATTGACCGGAAAAGAGACCCCCAATGTCGGTATCGGTCAATATCGAGTATCAGTCGGTATCGGATCGGGACATGTCAAACCATATCGGTATCGGCTGTATCGGATCGGTATCGGCCGATACTTTAAACCATGAATTCAGCACAGAGAGATTGTAGTCTTTTAAGCAAGCTTCTGGTAAGTTGAAAAACTTGTGACCAAGACGTAGCAATGTTGTTAATAAATGACTTTATAAGTTTTATCCTTCCTGCATATGATAGCAATCTAGATCTCCATCCCTCTAGTCTCTTTCTACATACCTCCACCAGCTTGGAGCCTCTGTGAGTGTTAATAGTTTTATTGGATAATGGAATCCCCAAATGTCACTAGAAGTGTGCCCTCTGTTATACCAAGAATCTCCCTTCATGAGTACCCTGTTAGGACGGCACTTACTGAAAAACACCTTGCTTTTGAGAGCATTCATGGACAATCCTATCATCTCCTCCATCTTTAGAAAACATTCTTTGATAGCAACCATAGACTCCCGAGTAGTTTTCGCAAAAAGGAGGACGTGATGCTCATAAAACAGATGAAAGATGTTGGGCTTAATCTTCTGATGCAGGGGAAATGATCTTCCAGCCTCTACTTCGACAACTAATATAGAAGACACGTACACCATAGGAACTGCAAATAGGTAAGGGGAAACAGGATCTCCTTGTCTAAGTCCCTATTACTATGAAGGAAACATGTAGGCTGCCGATCCACCAAAATAGAGAAAGTAGGATAAATTCCCTAATCAGCATCACCCAGTGAGGATTCAATCTCATGCTAGCCAAACTGTGACATATGAAATCTCTATTCACAATGTCATAAGCTTTCCTCATAGCAATTTTAATGCAACACTTTCCACTGCCCCTTCTATCAAAGTCTCTTATGAGTTCGTGAGCCAACAAGATATTTTCACCAATATTCCTCTCCCTTAATGAGGGGGTTTGGTTTTCAGAGAGAAGATCCTGGAACAATAATTCCAATCTATTACACATCAGTTTAGAGCATCTCCAACCCTATTGTGACTTTGGAAAAAAGTTAATGCCACATAGGAATGACAAAATTTTATTCAAAAGTTCTTCTCCAATGCAATTGTCAAGTCAATTGTGAAGCTTATGTGGCAAAAATTAAAGAAGACATTGTGAAGTTGATTGTCTTGTTCTAGACAATGCACTTGACAATGTCTTCTCTTCCATGTCATCAATTATGAATAAAAAATATTAGAAAGAAGAAAGAAGATGAGGTTGTCTTAAAAGTTGCCTTGGAAGTTGGAAAAAATACTTTTTATTGTCTTCTCAATACTTTTGCATTGGAGAGAGTTTTTCTATCTCATTGTCTTTTGAGACATAATTTTGCCACATAAACAAGACATTGTCTTGTGGCTCATGCCACATAGGAGCCACCTAAGACTCACAACACTTAACAAGACAATAGGGTTGGAGATGCTCTTAGAGATAACTTTATAGATGAAATTACAACAAGAGATAGGTCTAAGTCCTGAAATCTCGTTGCCCCTTCTTAGGAATCAAAGTGACAAATGTGTGCTTCATCTCTCTTAGAAGCCTGCCAGCCTTGAAATAAATTAGTCACAATCTCTGTAATATCATGTTTCAAAACATCCCAATGCAACTTGAAGAACTTTGCTGAGAAGCCATCCAGTCCTGGAGCCTTATTGACATCAGCATGGTCAATAACAGTTTTTACTTCCTCTTCCATTATCTCCTTCAGTAATAAGGAATTAGCAAAATTTGTGATAAGCTTCCTAGGCACTAGAAGTGCAAACTCAAGTTAACTGTAGCCCCTCTATCATTTAGCAATCATTTAGGCCTCGTTTGGTTCACGGATTCAAGGAATCCGGAAAGGAAACTTGTTCCTTTCCTTTGTTTGGTAGCCACAAATTTGGGAAACACTTTCCTGACATGGGAAAAAATAGGAGGGAAAATGGTTCCTCTCATGACCCATGGGATTCATTTTCCCTCCTCCTTTCCCAACATTAATTACCAAACATTATGACAAAAGTAGCCTTCATTTATTACCTATTTTACCAACTAACTCTTCATTATAATTATGTTGACATTGGATATTGTTGGAACAATGATATATTTTTTCTTTCCTTTCCTACACCAACCAAACATAGAAAAGGAAATTTGATAGGAATTCTACTTTCCCATCCCTATGGAAAATACATGGGAATTGATTTCCTTTCCGTGAACCAAACAAGGCCTTAGAGTTAACAGCTCTCTCCTTGCCTTGACAGTTATCCACATCTTGAAGCCAGTGACATTTTGCTCTTTGAGCCAAGTCCACCTCATTCTGAAGTACAACTTGATTATACTGTTGTAATGCAAGCTCTTCTTGCCTAACAAATTCACTATTCATACAATCACCTTGTAGTAGTTCTTGTATATTAGCCAAGTTCTTTAGGTTGTTTCAAAAGTTTAAGTACCAATTTGACACTCTTTAACTTAGAAACAAGGCTACAGTCTATACATAGGAGTCCCCTCAACTTGCAAACTTATAGCACTCTTCACACAATCTCCATAGCCCATCCAAAATGGCCCCCTCAACTTGCAAACTCACAGCACTCTTCACACAATCTCCATAGCCTTCCAACATGGCCCCCTCAACTTGCAAACTCATAGCACACCTCACACAATCTCCATAGTCTTCCAACATGGCCCAATGATTTGCATATGTGAAAGGAGGATACTTAGGTTTCTTGAGATTAAACAAATCAATTAGAATAAGGCTATAATCATTCGATGTAGTGGTAAGGTAGTGATCAAGGTGTTGAGTGGGCCGGGCGGCCCGAAATCTGCTCCGGGCCCGGCCCGGGCCAACATTCTCTATGGGTCGGGCCAGGTTTATCTTTCGCCAACCCGACTCCCCCACCAGTCCGAGCCGGGCTTAGCCCTGAAAAGAGGATCGACCTTGTCTGGCACAGTCGGTGACCCGGTCTGCCCAAACCCCACATGCGGGCCCCACCCCCATTTATTAAAACCAGTAGTTGTTTTACGTTTCTTTAAACCATTAGTAAAACGTTGTGGGGGAGGGGCGTTTTGGTAAAAAAAAAAAATTCAATAGTCATATTATTTGGGGGGTATTTTTTACCAAAATAACCCCATTTCTTAGTCGTTTCTGAACGTTAAAAAGAGATATTTTTGTCATTTTACTGAAAATGATCAAAATCTCTCTATAAAAGTCATATTCTGTGTATTTATGGTCTATTTGGCACCCGAAATTTTTTATAAATAGGACTTAATTCATACAAATTTATCACACCAATTTTTTTCTTCTTATAATACTTGCAAGCAATCTCGTATTCTAAGCGAAGTAGCTTCTTTTTCACTGTCATAAAAAATGAACAACCACCTCAGCAATAGCAAGATCAGCAACCTCGACCCGCACCGCAACCTCAAAGGGTACAACGACCCTAACTGGCGCAACCTCAGTGAGCACTATACTTTCGAGAAGGAATTAATCATAATTGGATGAGATCATAAATTTGGCTCCACTTTAGCGAAGTTTATAATAAGCGTGATATCGAAAGAAGACACTTGCGTGTAACTCTTGTTCAATGCATGCATTGTGGAAAAGGAATCAAATAGGAACCTAACTGTAGCATAGGAAAACTGCGTACACATTTAGATAATTGTATCTACTATCTTGCATCTATCTTGAAAAAATATCTATTTTAATTTATGTAGCCATTAATACTAGGAACTTAGGTAATAGCAATTATCATGTATCAATTAGAAGAATTAGTTGCAACAATTTTTCTGTACTTACCGTTTTATTTATCATTAGTCGCAGTTATCATGTATTATTTTACAATATATGCTATTATTGTTAGATAGATATTTTATATTTTTTGATGCGACTTATATTTTGTGTCTGGACTTTTAACCTCTCTACAATCTTTTTTTGTGGTACCACAAAGGAAGCTTGAAGAGAGGTTGAAAGCCTAGACGCAAAACATAAGTCACATAAAAAAAAACACATAAAAAAAGACATATATAGGAGTCCCCTCAACTTGCAAACTCATAGCACTCTTCACACAATCTCCATAGCCTTCCAACATGGCCCCTCAACTTGCAAACTCATAGTACTCTTCATAGAATCTACATAGCCCTCCAACATGGCCCAATGATTTGCATATGTGAAAGGAAAATACTTAGTTTTCTTGGTTTATCTTTCGCCAAGTTCATCTTTCGCCAACCCGGCTCCCCCATGCCACCCTTCCCTATGGGTCGGACCAGGTTTATCTTTCGCCAACCAGGCTCTCCCAATCCGAGTCGGACGTAGCCCTGAAAACACGATCGCCCTGTTCGGCCCGGTCAGTGACCCGGTATGCCCCAACCCCCATGCGGGCCCCAACCCCCATGCGGGCCCCACCCCCCAGGGGTTGTTTTACGATTCTATCCCCATTTAAACCGTTAGTAAAATGTTGTGGGGCGAGAGGTATTTTGGTAAAAAAATCTCCAACAGTCATATTAGTCCTTTGGGGGATATTTTTACCAAAATAACCCCATTTCTTAGCCGTTTCTAAACGTTAAAACATCATTTCTAAACTAAAACACCATCCAAAATGGAGTTGGCAAAACTCTTAGCTTAGTGGATTTTTGTGAAACTTGATCCTAAACTCATGATTCCTTCTTTCTTTTGTCTATAGTACTCCAATACTTCTCCTAATGTCATCTAACTTTAATAAAACTCTAGTTTTCTCATCGGAGTTTTATCTTTTCAAATCAACTTCAAACTCAAACTCCAAAATAAACCTAACTCCACTTTAGAAAACTATGTTCCCAAACTAGGCTTGGCAATTAGGTATAGTTTCTTAAAAAGCAACTAATAGACTTACACTTCATATTGCAGTAGAATTTTCGGTAAAATAATTCTTGACTCTTAAACCTCAAAACAATGGGTGTTTTAGTGAAAAAGGACTCCATAAAGCAAGGTTCACAATACCGGTATCAGGATCAGTTTTCAATCCTACTTATGAGTATATCGGTGTCGGCGGTTTCCGCTATTACAATTGTTTCAGATCAGATTTTCGGAGTTCTTGATTCCTGGAAGCTAAATAAGAATAAAGTCACTACAGTTTTTTTTTTAAAAAATATTTGATACATTTCGGTATAATTTTTATGTATGATTTGTTGTTTCTTGTTAGTTCTAAATGCAATAATATAAAATTGTTGAATCCTTCACCTGCAATAGAAAAAAAAAATTCAGTAGTAGCTATTAGACAAAGTATAGCCACAATAGATGATTTTTGATATTTTGAATTTAGAAATATACAATTTCGACAAATGGTAATGGTTAAATTATGCTAATAATGAATTGTATTGAACAATAAAGCCTTTGATCTTTGACACTGACTGAAGCATTGTGTCGGCACTAATTTGATGGACTGAGGAGGAGAGCCCGAAATGTCGATATTGACCAATATCAACATGTATCGACAAGTATGCGATCGGGATAGACAATAACGATATGATATGACCGATACATATCTCTAGTAACCGGTACTTTGAACCTCACCATAAACCTCCTTTTCCCACCCCCCCCCCCCCCCCCCCAACCACCACCACATACATCCTCCCCCTATCAATTAGGGATAAGTGGCTAGGAATAGTTTCTTCACGAGAAGGTTACCCTTCATATTGCGGTAACAACTCTGGCAAAACATCTCTCTACTATTAAACATCAAATTGGTGTGTTCTAATGGAAAAAGTCTCACTTAGTTAACCAATGTTCCCAAAAGTTCGAACTTTTAGGGACATTGATTTAGTAGGTATTATAGCAAAAGGTGCTGGTTCGAATCTTCCTTCCACCAATTAAATGTAAGTTAATCAATGTTCTCTAAAGCTCGAAGCATTAAACCTTTTAACATCCTCATCATGTGGGATGGGATTACTAGAACATGGGTTGTACCCGCATGTGGAAGAGCCCAGAACGTGCACTTGAGCTAAAGTCCGGTGGATGAGTATCACACGTGAAAAGGAAGGTAAATAGACCATTTAATTGGTGGAAGGGGGAATTTAAATCCAGGCCTTTTGCTATGATACACATTAGTTAACCAATGTTCCCAAAAGCGAGCTTTTGAGAACGTTAGTTAACTAATGGCCTTCACAAACAGAAGTTGAACAAATTCATAACCGGAACTTTGTTCTTGTATCATAGTCATTATTTAACAATAACTTAGCACCCTATCATACAAGATTTGATAAGGCATCTACTAAAATTGCCAGAATTGCCCGGATGACATCAAGCTGGACGACTTCAAAAATGAAACATAACACTAAATAAGTTTGTCATACCTCAATTATGAGGAATTCTAACGACCTCCGAGTGATAGCCTTGTCAATTGATCATTATCATCTACCATTGGTGGCGCAAGCGACAATGTGATATGACTATCATCTTCTTCAATATGGGGCTTGTTGCGGTAATCTTTGGTAACTGAGGGAACATAGGAGCGGCAGTGCAGGCAAGAACTGTGGTTTGAGAACCAGAAAAGCATGCATTTGGAGTGATAGATGTGGGAGCAAGGGAGACGGTGTGCAAGGGATCCGAGGGAAATACGGAATTTGCACACAGCACAGGAGAGGGGTTCAGTGATCAGGACAGTATGGATGTTGGCATCTGCACCAGTAGTGCTAAGAAAGTAGGGGGCAATGTTGACGGCAGCGAGGGTGGGAGGAACACCACCATGAGAGGAGAATGTGGTTTTGTAATTGGGAAATCTGGACATTGTGTCTTGAGTGGGTGTTGAACGACTGGTCGCGGCTACTGCTTATAGTGAGTGAGGTAGTCATTTAATGAGTAGGTCAGAGGGACCAAGTCCCAACAACAGTTGTCAGACAACCCGCTTTCCTACTTTTGGTAAAGGAAATCTTTTTAAGAACTTTTTGTCGTTGTCTAGCAGTAGAAGATGCACTAGGCAATTCTAGTAATTTATGGGGAAAATATGGCTTTGTTGGCAGTTTGGTTAATCGTCAACTGTGGTAAAGGTTTTAGCAAAAGCTCTCGTTCTTTCGAGTACCAAGCAGAACCCTCCTTTGAAGTTCGACTATTTTGCATATCATCTTTTTCAGAATTTTATAGTTTCCATGTATTCCTTGTAACATTCACCTTTCATATACCATATTTACTCACATATGATAAATTATATTCCGAGTTATAAATGACATGAATATTTTATAGAACCAATGATAAGTAGACTAAGGGTGTTCCATTTATTACACTATTTCCCTTACCATTCCAGTTAAAACTTAATCAATTTCTTAATCAATGGAATTGAAGGTTATGAAGAAATCCTCCTCGGTGGCTAAGAGAAGGGGACGTGGTCGGTGCCAAGGCCTCTCAAACAGTCCAATAATTTTCTAAAATATGTCCACTTGAGAAAGCTTGAGTATCAATTTTCCTTCTTTTGAGCCACCAAATTAGTAAGCATTTTACTTTGGGCCCCCGCCCCCTCAATCTGATTTCTACTACCATCCTTGAGGTCATCCACTTCATCCTAAGTTAGCAATCTCTAAAGCGTATCCAATAATGTTGAACTCTAAACTAATGTCATAAAATACATGCCTTTTACAACATCATGCCAACATCGTAATTTTACAATGCCCAAAATTCATATTAGCATTAGTGGATAAGTTAGAATGACAATTTAAAGATGAGGCCAACTATTTTAGAAATGAGAAGAGTAAAAGAGCCACAATACCTACTAAGACATCCTTAATGTCAAATATTTTGATGGTACGAGGAGCGGCGAGGACCAAAGGCAACAAAGTAGAGCCCTCAAGATTGAGGACCAAAAGACCGAGGCAACAAGGTAGAGGCCTCAAGACTAAAATTACGGTTGTCTAATAGTTAAGGCAGGCTTGTGATTTATGACTGAGACATTTTTGTTTTGAAATCTTGTTAAGCATGTCGTTCTTTCTAACCATTAGTCAATATTGAATAAAATATACTTGAAGCATACTTTGCCATATTAGCCGATACGGCCGATACCGATACAGTTTGGCATGTACTCAATCTTGAGGGGGTCTACTTTGTTGCCTTGATAATAATCGATACCGACGTTGGGGGTCTCCTTTCCAGTCAATTCGGTAGAGAAAATTGAATGAAAAAGACCAATAGCAAGGGTGTAAAAGAATAGTAAGGTTGTAAAAACATGTAAATGAAGAAAATTTATTTATTGCAAGTAAAATCAATTAGTAAGGATGACTACTTTTTTGTTCAATTTCAAAATTTATTTATTGCAAGTAAAATCAATTAGTAAGGATGACTATTTTTTCGTTCAATTTCAAAACTATTAAGAAATAACACATAAAATACTTATAATTATGCCTAAATGTATAAAATATTTTTTTCTAAATTTTTAATAATTATTTGCATTTCGGTACCAAAATATTTGATACTCCGATCCGAAACCGTCGATATTGCCGATACCGCCGATCCCGATGCTCATAGGAAGGTCCCATACCGATTTCGATACTACGAATCTTGACTTGAAGTTAATACCCTCATTGGAAAGAGAAAAGAATTGTTCAAACAAAAAAGGGGTTAGAGTGAGAGAGATATTGCATTGTTATCAACAACCGTCACAAAACTGAAAGCCAATCGGCAGTTTCGAAATTCTTGGACATTGGCAGAGTAGTAGAAACAAAAAGAGCAGGAATTTGTGAGAGAAGCATACCAAGAGACCCGACGATGCCTAACAGTGAACATTGGAGTCGGAGATGAAGATGAGAATTAGTGAGTTAGGTTATTGGTGGGTTACGACAGACCCAAAAGGGAAGAAAATCGTGAGGACAAAGATTATTGTTCCTTTTATATTCTCTAATATATGTTGAATTAATAATACCAATAACTTTAAGTTATAGGACTTGGGCCATATTCCAAATTCAGAAAATAATAATAATAACCTAGGCAGGGTAACATTTAAGTCAAGACAGTTCGAGGTGTTTGAGAAGGCCTTGAGTAGTCTGAGGCGGCTACCTTACGTGTCATGGCGACCGCCTCATGACCTCGTTGCCAAAATACTAGTTACCTACCCTTACCTAGGCGTCAAAGCATTCAAAATGCCTAGATTGCCACCTAAGACGTAGTCGAACGCCTTTTAAAGCACTTTATTGGACACATGTCATTCATTTCTCAATTAATCCAACAAACGGGTGCATTGGACATGTTACTTTCTTATTAATCTACTATGTCTGGCTAAATGAGAAAGCAAAGCATGACCTATATCTATATCACAATAAGAAGTTCGTAGTATGTTGTTGAAGGATCCCTTTTTCTTATGGGTTGGTGGGTATAGGTGTGTGTGATTTCCACCATTGGGATTATCGATAATATTGAGCAGGATGTTGGTATAATGAGAGGGAAGGCGCATCCTTGAATTGCCACTTGTATTTGTAATTTTTTTGATTTTATTAATACAATTACCTTCTTCCAATACACACACAACTTAGATCAATATGAACTTCATTGGTTTCCAATATTAAACTTTTTTTGTTCTTGCATGGAGAATATTTGGGCCCCAATCCTCTCCGAAGGATCCAATCCTCCAAATGATCCAACGCTTTAAGTTGTATACTCACAAAACCTTGAGCCGATAGATTAAATTTTCTTTGTGTAGATAAAATAGTGGAAGAGGTTCTCTGAGTTTCATCAAGAGTTGCATTCACATTTACTGCCTTCATGAAAACACATTTGCATATTACTATGTCCGGAAAATTAGTATGTTATTCCTCCTAGATAATCAGTTACCAACTAGACATGTGCACCGTACATCATTGAGCTTAACCCGGTTGTATTTTGAGCTTAGCCTATCACTTGATAAGTTTAAAAACTAAGACAAGCGTTCAAATCCTTATCCCAATTTTTTGGAGTCAACTATTTGAAACCTTTCTTCCATTGAGCATTAAGGGTCATGTCCTTTGTAACATTAAAAAACAAACCTTCTTTACAACCTCAATCCCAGTTCATTTAGGCTACCCCTCAATCAAGCAGCCTCTTTAACTAATATCTTATGGCTCCTCCTTAACAGGTGCATCTATTTGAATCCAATTTCTAGAAATTTCACATTGCTTGGTAAGAGTAAACTGATGCTAAAATCTGAAGGGTTCCTTATTTCTTTTAGAGGAGATAAAAGCTATCTGATACAATTTCATTTAATAAAAATGGAATACAACACAAGACCATAACAAATTGTTAAGATGCTAACATCGCAAAATAGAGAACTAACTAGCAGCAACCTAAAGAGAATTTCAAATTTCTACAAGAACAACAACAACAAAGCCTCCATCCCAAGTTTTTGGAGTAGGCTCCTTGAATCCTTTTGTTCCATTCAGCTCTATTAAGGGCCATGACCTTTGTAACACCAACAAAAACCATATCCTTCTTTACATCTCCAATCCATGTTTAATTAGGCCTACCCCTAGTCCTAGAGGCTCATTTTAACTATTATCTTATCACTCCTTACTAGTGCATCTACTGGTCTACGTTGCACACTATGTTGTCATAGGCGACGCCTAGGCGTGCAGGTTGGAGAGGAGGCGCCTCAACCTGGAGAAAAAATTTCTGGGTGTGGCGATGACCGTCTAGGCACGCCTAGTGACCGCCTAGGATTGCCCGGGGGGGAAAAGGCGGGATTTAGGCGGGTTATTAGAACTTATTAGTTATAGACTTCTTGTGTTGCTTCATGAATCTTGCTTAATACTTATTAGAACTTATTATTAGTGTTACGTTTAAACTTAATGCTTACTAGCCTTACTTGGATGTTGAATATTGGTTATTTGTTGTTTCTCATATTACATATAGTATATGTATAGTTGTATACAGAATTGCAGAACATCAGGAACATACAGGAATCCTTGGCGGACGTCTAGGCGACGCGGGTGGCATGTCGCCTCACCTAGTGCCTAGTACAACATACATGTTCAAACCACCTAAGGGGCAGTTTGGCTATGGAAAGTAGCATGGAAACTAGGAAACAAGTAGAAAGTCCTCCTAGTTTCTATTTGATGTATTGTTTGTTTGTAGGAAAGTAAGTCTCCAATCTTTCTGCCACATCACCATAAATGGAAACTATGGGCTCATCCAATTTCCATCCCGAATGGTAGAAAGTCAAGAAACTAGTGGAGACCACATTTACTTTTGTTAGTGCCGGGGCACAATTTTTCGATGAAAACCGAGAATTCGTAACAATTGTAAAAACAATCGTTATTACGTAACACTTCACAGAAGGTACGTAACAGAAATTCCACTAATGCAACACTTCACAGAAGGTGCACAGATTTCTACCAACGCAAACACTTCACCGAAGGTGCGCTAATAGAATTCTGATAAACGAAGAAGGTGACAGGCGAAAGATGGAAAAACTCCTGCTGGGGTGAATGATCACCGTTGCTCAAAGCTTTATTCGTCCCACACGAATAGCTTCCAGGAACCAGCAAGTTCGTCGGAGAACTTGGAACACTCTTGCTCTTCTGACTCCTCGGATGAACACGAACTCCCGTGCAAAACTCAACGCTGGTACAATACCTCTCTTCTCTCTCACAGCTTCTAAATACTTGTAAACTTTCTGTCTACTACCTGTATATTAGTTCTATTTTGTGAGAGAGAAGGAGGAGACCTTATATAGGCCCCTGCAACAACTGTCCGGTTAGCACAATGTTAGGGACGTGGTAATAACCACCCCGAACATGGAGCAACCGCTCAGAACATGCAAAGACACGTTCTGCCGCAAGTTGCGTCACTCGCGTAACCAGCGTGATTTGCACTTTACGCACACAGCCCTATTACGCACCCTACGCGCAACCTGCCACTTTACGCGCACAGCCATTTTACGCAACCTGCGCACACTACGCACTCTACGCACACTACGTACGCTGCGCACACTGCGCACTCTACGCACGCTGCGCACACTACGCACACTGCGCGTACTGGACTGCGTAACTGGGCCGGCGTAACTGGGCCCGCGTAACGAGGCCCGCGTAACGTGGCGCGCGTAACTGGACTCGCATAACGGGCCGCATAACTGGGCTCGCGTAACGTGGCCGCGCAAGTGGCTCGCGTAACGAGCGCAACTTAACCGCACTATGCGCCTAGCGACGATGCTGACGTGCTAAGTGCAAAGTGCGCCAACATTACGCCTCATGAGCCCTTGAGCTCGAGCCCGAGCCCGAGCCAGAGCCCGAGCCCGAGCCCGAGTCCGAGTCCGTGTCCGAGTCCGAGTCGCTAAGCCCCTATGGGGCTTAGCTCCCATGGAAATAAATTTTCCAAGAGCAAAAAGGTAGAAGCTTACCATGAAGCCTTATTCTTACCTCTTAGTAAAATCACCCACATGGTTCCCAGCTTTGGGTCACCACCCATGTGCACATCCCAACAATACATAGAAGCATATATATGTTGAGATACCACATGGTGCATTTCCGATGTGGGACTAAAACCTCACTAAGCATGTAGAGAACAAGTTCTCTACATGTCAAGAATACAAATGCCCCAACAATCTCCCACATAGCTCAATATATATGGGTTCGAGTGTTTCCCACAGTGACTGTCCATCATGCATTAGGAGAGATGTCGCGATGACTTGAATCTTCCCGCATGGGTTAAACAACAGACTATAATACAAGAATGGACTAAGCATTGAATTCTGCACCATAGTTGAAGTTGTTCCCACTCACATAATGTAGTCACATGTGCTTCTGGCTATGCTCATTAAAGGCCCTGTGCCAGCCTGGTTTCAGTGTATACTTTTGGGCGTCTACAAGTTTACCCTCAAGAGACGGCCTGATATCTCTGTCCATACACTATAGGTGAGTTCATTATAAAGAGACATGGCATGGAACGCTTTACGCTCCCCTTGCGGTTCTACGCCGCTATGACATAGCCCGAAGCCAAGGCATTACCCCTCCCTGGGAATCACCCCCATATCTGGGAACCTTTGTAGTGTCATACTACTGTAGCATGAGGCAATTGCCTCTTTGTAGTGCCAAACTACCCAGCATGAAGCCTTAGGCTCCCTTGCGGTGTTACGCCGCAACGACATGGCTTGCAAGGTCGAGGCTTTATCCCTAACCGGGTACCTCATCGTGGTGTCGTGCCACTGTAACATGAGGAACTCCTCCTCTTTGTAGTGCTGACTACACCCCTCTTTATTTTTAACATACAGCATTGGCTAACTGCCTATTTGCGGTGCTACGCCGCTGTGACTTAGCCTGCAAAGCCGAGGCTTTATCCTATTCCTGGGCAACACCCCACATATAGGAACCTCATCGTGGAGTCACCCCACTGTAGCATGGAGTTTCACTCCTTGTAGTGCGGCTCTACCGTGCTTCCTGTAAAGCACACCAGGCATTCACTCTGCCTGAGAACTTATTAAGGCAATTAAGCCAACCTTCCCACAGGAACCGTTTTTCGCAGAAAACAACAGTAGACAACAGTGGTTATAGGTCCGTAACCTCTCCATGCCCAATAGAACATGTACCCACCGTTCCTGATATTCTTCCAGTTAATGGTCCTCCCTTGAACCAAAAGCTAGATGCCTAGTAGATAAATCTTTGAACTAATAGTATAAACTTTATGGTAGGAATACAATAACTAATATCAGAATGTCTTCAAGCCCATTTTACATGCTGAGTCATCGACCAGCTGGCGCCTGAGGCCCTTGGTGAACGGATCCGCCAGGTTTTTCTGACTCCGAACATCAATTACTGCAATTACACCTCTCTTAATAAGATCGTGTACTGCCCTGTGCTTCAAGCGTACAGTCCTCTTCTTTCCGTTGAAGAGGTCATTTGATGCCACCGCCGCAGTCGCCTGGTTGTCGCAGTATATCGGTATTGCCGGTATTTGCCCCCCAACCACTGGAAGATCATACATGAGCTCCCGAAGCCATTCTGCTTCCTCGGTTGCGGTGTCAAGTGCAAAGAACTCAGGTTCCATGGATGACCGCAAGAGCATTGTCTGCATCTTCGACTTCCATGATATAGCAGCTCCATCTATTGTGAAAATATATCCACCTGTACCTGTGGACCTCTCGCTCTCCAAATCTGAGCACCAGCTGGCATCACTGAAGCCTTCCACTACCTGCGGATCAATGCTGTAGTACAGTGCATATGTCTGAGTCTTCTTGAGATATCTCATAACCCGTTTCACAGCCTTCCAGTGTTCAACACCAGGGTTACTCGTGAAACGACTCAGCATTCCCACGGCAAAAGCTATGTCAGGCCTTGTGGCAGTAGTAGCATACATCAAACTCTCGATTACGCTTGCATACTCCAGCTGCCTGACGCTTTTCCCTGAATTAGACTTCAGCTTTAGATCATACTTGTACGGCGTATCGATCCCTGAAAGATCCCGATACCCATAACGAGTGATCATCTTCTCAATATAATGAGACTGTGACAGCGCTAGTCCAGTGTCTGTCCGGATGATCTTGATCCCTAAGATCACATCAGCTTCCCCCAAGTCCTTCATACTGAACTTGCTCGAGATGAACCTCTTTGTCTCCGTGACACAGCTCATATCCGTACCTAGGATAAGCATGTCGTCCACATACAGACAAACGATCACACCTCTTCCATCAGCGAACTTCGTGTAAACACACTTGTCCGTCTCGCTGACTATGTAGCTATTTGACCTTATAACCTTGTCAAATTTCTCATGCCACATCTTGGGAGCCTGTTTAAGATCGTACAAAGATTTCACCAACTTGCAGACTTTGTCTTCAAGACCCTTGACGACAAATCCCTCTGGTTGTTGTATATAAATCTCTTCGGTCAGCTCGCCATTTAGGAAAGCCGTTTTCACATCCATCTAATGTATCACCATCTTATGTATCGCTCCGAGAGCAATCAACATTCTGATGGTAGTCATCCGGACTACTGGAGCATACGTGTCAAAGTAGTCGATTCCCTGCTTCTGAGAAAATCCCTTGGCTACTAGCCTAGCCTTGAACTTGTCAATAGTTCCGTCTGCTTTCATCTTCTTCTTAAAGATCCATTTGCATCCGATGAGTTTTGCCCCTTCAGGAAGATCAACCAACACCCAAGTGTTATTGGAAGTGATGGATTCAATTTCATTGTCAATCGCCTCCCTCCAGAAAACCGCATCTCTGGTCTTCATCGCCTCATCATAGGTAAGCGGATCTGCTTCCACATGATAGGTGACAAAGTCACTTCCGAAGTCCTTCGGCCTCCTCACTCGCTTCGTTGACGGCTCAGCGAGATCTGGTTCAACCGTTGTTTCAACAACAACATCTTCTTGGACCACATCTTCATTGAAGACCTGCGCACCCTCATTATTCTCCGGAACATCCGCAAGAACAATATTCTTGTGCCTTGCAAATTTGTCTTCAAAATATTCTGCATCGCGAGATTCAATGATATGATTTGACTCAATATCAAGAAATCTCCGAGCATCACTCTTCTCGGCATACCCCAAGAAGATCGTCTTAGTAGTCCTTGTCCCAAGCTTCTGAATCTTCAGATCTGGAAGCTTGACATATGCCAGACACCCCCACACTCGAATGACATTCAAGTTAGGTCCGACTTTGAACCAGAGTTCATGAGTAATGTCAGAAGTTGCATGAGGCACCCTATTCAAAATAAAAGTGGCCGTCAGTGCAGCTTCTCCCCAGTATCACTTAGGAAGACCCGCAGTCAACAGCATTGAGTTTATCATTTCTGTCAACGTCCTGTTCTTCCTCTCAGCTACTCCGTTGGATTGAGGAGAGTACGGAGCCGTAGTCTCATTGACAATTCCATGTTCTTTGCAGAATGATGCGAATTCATAAGACCTATACTCCCCACCCCGATCACTTCTTATTCTTTTGAGTTGTTGTCCAGTTTGCCGCTCAGCTTCGGTCCTGAACTCCTTGAACTTCTCAAATGCTTCGTCTTTAGCCTTCAGCAAGTAGACGAACGCATACTTAGAGAAGTCATCGATGAAAGTTATGAAATACTTCATCCCGGCCTTTGTAGAGAACTGTTTGAAGTCACAGATATCTGAGTGTACTAACTCCAGAAGATCTGTACTTCGATTAACCCGAGGAAAGGGTTTTCTTGTGATCTTAGTTTGAGCACAAACTTCACATTTCTCTACCTTACCCCCACACTTGGAGATAAGCCCTAGACTAGACATTCTGTTAATTCGTTTAGAATGAACATGTCCTAGCCTATTATGCCACAACTCAAAAGTATAAGCAGAATGAGTGATTGTATTAACAACATTGAACTGATTTACAAGCTGAATTTTGAACATTCCTTCGGTATAAAAAACGTTTCCGAAATATGTTCCCCTGATAGACATCACCATCTGGCCAGCATTGATGTCCATCCTGAGACCTGCTTTGCAGAGTAGGCCTCCTGAGATCAGGTTCTTGGCGATAGCAGGTACATGCTTCACGCCTTGACGCGTCAGAGACTTGCCAGAAGTCAGCTTCAATACCACTGTCCCGATCCCAAGCACTTTAGCTTGTGCCTGGTTCGCCACCATAACCACATCAGAAGTAGGGGTGTAGATGGTGAACCACTCCTTGCTGGAGCAAACATGGCAGGTGGCTCCAGTGTCTACCCACCAGTCAACATCAGTTCCTACCGCATCAACCTGCACAATCATAGCAACAACATCAGTGATCATAGATACCTTACTAGGCTCTCCTTGCTCCGATTGATTGGCTTTTGCTTTGCACTCATTCTTAAAGTGGCCCTTCTTGCCACACTTGAAGCAAGCCAAGTGAGACTTTGGCTTCTTCTTCTTTATTGAAGTACCCTTGACTTTCAAATTGTCAAGGTCCTTCTTGCTTTGGGAAGCCGCATGCTTTCCCCTTGGTTCCCTTGAATGCACCAGATTGGCGTTAGCCAATTGTTTGGACAGTGCGTCCACCTTCAGTTGAGCCCGCATCTAGTCCTCAACATAGATTTCCTGCAGGAGATCTTCAAGGGTGATATCCAGCTTCTTCCTATGCATGTTTGCATAGAACTTGCTCCACCCAGCGGGGAGCTTTGAGACAATCCCTCCAATAACAAACTTGTCGGGGAGGGACATCGTCTCGTCTTCCAGCTTCTGTCGCAGTTTCAGGAACTCCTTCACCTGCGGCAGCATAGACTTTTCGTCCTCAAAGAACCACTTGTGATATCTTTCAACCACAAAGATTTTACTGCGGTTCTTGTCTTCTTCGTAGAGTTTTTCTAGAGACTCCCATATGTCTCTAACGATAGTCTTCTTAGAATAGGATTCTGCAAGAGAATCATCCATAGCACTCAGGATAAGCAGCATGCAAATACTATTTTTCCTTCTCCATTTTGCTTGAAGTTTAGTAGCCGCGGTGATTGCGGCAGCAGACCCAACATCTGGAACAGTAGGTTCTTCCTCCAGAAGCACGTGATCTACGTCTTTGAGTTGAAGGGTGAGATAAACCTTCCTCTTCCAGACTTGGTAATGTTCTCCATTAAACTTTTCTAACTTACAAAAGTCAGAATTGAAGAGTGAAACATTAACGTTTTCCATCGTAGCTTTAAAGCTTTGAGATTGTTAGTGCCGGGGCACAATTTTTCGATGGAAAACTGAGAATTCGTAACAATTGTAAAAACAATCGTTATTACGTAACATTTCACAGAAGGTACGTGACAGAAATTCCACTAATACAACACTTCACAGAAGGTGCACAGATTTCTACCAACGCAAACACTTCACCGAAGGTGCGCTAATAGAATTCTTATAAACGAAGAAGGTGACAGGCGAAAGATGGAAAAACTCCTGCTGGGGTGAATGATCACCGTTGCTCAAAGCTTTATTCGTCCCACACGAATAGCTTCCAGGAACCAGCAAGTTCGTCGGAGAACTTGGAACACTCTTGCTCTTCTGACTCCTCGGATGAACACGAACTTCCGTGCAAAACTTAACGCTGGTACAATACCTCTCTTCTCTCTCACAGCTTCTAAATACTTGTAAACTTTCTGTCTACTACCTGTGTATTAGTTCTATTTTGTGAGAGAGAAGGAGACCTTATATAGGCCCCTGCAACAACTGCACGGTTAGCACAATGTTAGGGACGTGGTAATAACCACCCCGAACATGGAGCAACCGCTCAGAACATGCAAAGACATGTTATGCCGCAAGTTGCGCCACTCGCGTAACCAGCGTGATTTGCACTTTACGCACACAGCCCTATTACGCACCCTACGCGCAACCAGTCACTTTACGCACACAGCCATTTTACTCAACCTGCACACACTACGCACACTGCGCACGCTGCGCACTCTACGCACACTGCGCACTCTACGCACGCTGCGCACGCTGCACACACTACGCACACTGCGCGTACTGGGCTGCATAACTGGGCCGACGTAACTGGGCTCGCGTAACGAGGCCCGCGTAACGTGGCGCGCGTAACTGGGTTCGCGTAACGGACCGCGTAACGTGGCCGCGCAAGTGGCTCGCGTAACGAGCGCAACTTAACCGCACTATGCGCCTAGCGACGATGCTGACGTGCTAAGTACAAAGTGCGCCAACAAAACGCCACATTACGCCTCATGAGCCCTTGAGCCCGAGCCCGAGCCCGAGCCCGAGCCCGAGCCCGAGTCCGAGTCCGTGTCCGAGTCCGAGTCCGAGTCGCTAAGCCCCTATGGGGCTTAGCTCCCATGGAAATAAATTTTCCAAGAGCAAAAAGCTAGAAGCTTACCATGGAGCCTTATTCTTACCTCTTAGTAAAATCACCCACATGGTTCCCACCTTTGGGTCACCACCCATGTGCACATCCCAACAATACATAGAAGCCTATATATGTTGAGATACCACATGGTGCATTTCCGATGTGGAACTAAAACTTCACTAAGCATGTAGAGAACAAGTTCTCTACATGTCAAGAATACAAATGCCCCAACAACTTTTGCTTCTCTAATTACAAAAGTGGTCCAAATTAATTAATATGTTCCATATTTCTATTATTTTAATAGTGATATGTCATCATATTGATCTAGTTTTTTTGTTCTAGTTTCTAGCAAACAAACAACTTTTTAGTTTGGAAAATTATTTTCTTTAGTTCATAGAAACTCAAAAGAAACTAACTTTTCAACTTTCAAGTAGTTTCAGTCTGCCAAATAGGCCCTAAGACAATTTTCTCTCATCTAGAATGAATCCTTACAGAAAATTTCAAAGTTCTAAAAACTAAAATAGAAAGCCCCATGATCTAAATCCATATGGAAAATCTTAATTGGAGGGAAGAATACTCGATGGTCAAAATGAAGAGTAAAATTTTCAAGTGAAGACGTACTCCAATTGCACCTATTCACATTCCTTTAGAACAAAGATCCAGTTATGCTGGTATAATATAGAAAACTTCCATACCACCAGGTTTTTATTTCTTTTTGTCTTTCCCTTTACCAGTTCCTTTTTCTTTCCCTAAGGCCAGGTACTGAAAAAGATCAAGAATGCTCGAATTCTAGACCAAGAATCATTGTATACGATAGATCAGAGAACAAACAGAAAAGTGATCAGGAGAGAAGAAGCCAATCTTCGCACTATGTAACAAACACAAAGGCAAAATAACTCAAGAAAGGCAATATTATAGAGTTAAATAGACTGGAGAAAGGAAAGAACAAACTGTTGCCAACTATTCAACAAATTAACAGAACCGTTAGAGCAACAAAAGAAAGCACATACCTGACCCAGGATTGAGAGAGCACATCATCAACAACTAGGAAAATAAAGCCAATTCTTCCATAATTGGACACTGGACAGAAGGTCACTCTTGACTGATCAAATTGTAGGAATAAATTCTTTCATATCCCTAACTAGCTTTTTCAGAAAGCGAGATAATAGAACAATTCTGATAGGAAGAAGACTCCAACTTGCAGATTGCAGATTGCAGATTGCATTTTGTTCCGAAATTGATAACAAGGGGCAGATGTCTTAGGCACTGTTGGTGCTTCCTGGTAACAACCGTGGAACATAAACTGCAGGGCAGATAATGATCACTACCTATAAAAAAAAAACTCACAACTGGACCAATATTTAGTACTTAAATTGAATCAGACTAAATTTTCTGATGAACATAGAGAAAGCTGCAAAAGAAAGATTAAAATAAGGAAATATTTTATTGTTTATACTTTAAACAGGAAGGAGTCAAGTTGACCCAGAATCAAATTATATACTAATACATGTAATATGAAATGTACTAGAGTGAAGGTAAGATTTACATCAAATAAGGCTCCTCCCAAAAACCTACACACACAAAATCAAATGGAAAGCAAACAAATCCTTCAATCAATCATACCCCATACCTCCTCATTTTGTCTTTGGCCCTCTTCTTCATAAAAATAAGGGAAAATTACCAAAAACCACTCAATATCCCTTGCCTTTATTTCTTTTACCTGGCCAACTTTCACAGACACTCTCACTTGCCTCCTTTCACATAGAAGTGATATATGAGTATGCAAAACACCAAAATGGCATTCGTAGTAAAGGAAATCAAGGTTCTGATACATCGTGTTCGAGTCGTGTCCGGCTTCGGAATCGGAAGGGAGAAAAATGAGAGTGGGTTTGATTTATTTTAGTTGATACTTTTGGGTTTAATACTTTAATTTAACAGCGAAATCAATGTGTGATCATATAAGGAGCATTTAACATTTGGACTGACTCGAAAATCCTACGAGCTAACCCGAAAAGCCCATGGACCAGCTCGAAACCCACAGGACTGATTAGGGCCTAGGTATCATAACCTATGGCAAGGCCAAATTTTCTGTCCTAAAATATTTCATAACCGAGTTTGTCTCTACCACGAAGCATTGTTATTTGCTTACAAGTTTCCACATTTCCAACAATTTGAATTATGAGTCCCCATCAACTATGCCAAGTTAAAGGTAGGGATGATAAAAGGATAGGACAACCTGATATCCTCTAATTGACCTGGAAAAAATGCTCCTCCCCAACCTAACCCGATTGTGAAACATGTAGCGCTCAATTTTTGTCCCATTTATTTTGGAGCTGGATATGAATATTAATCTACTTATCAGTTCATTATCTAATCATGTAAAAGAATGGTTGGTTTTAGAGAACATTGAGAAAGACACTAAGTACTCCCTTAAAACAAAATTCCCCAAAATCAAACTTTTCTCCCCTTTGACCTCTTTAATCTTTATTAAGAAGCATAGTCAAGTAGTCCCCCTCCACAAGATGGATATATTTTTATCATATGCTTAAAAGTTAAAACATGCATAAAGAAGAATGATCAAATTTATTATATTGTATAAAATTGATTAATTCAACAACCTAAAGTAAATTGTAGTCATAAACTAATTATATTCAGTCATATTTTATAAATTTAATTGATTCAACAATGTAAAGTAAATTAGGGAAAAGTTAGCTTAGTTAAGTCAGTTCGAAAAAACTACAAAAATTCATCTATTGTTAAGCATGGTACACAGCTCATCTTGACCATCTAATCGATGACTAACACATTCACATGATCTACTTACGCATCCTTAATTAAAGAATTTAACATCGAGTTAAACAATCAACTCAATCAAGGACGTACAGATCAGGATAATCATTATCCATAATTAATTTGATGAATGATATGACCATACACTCAACTAAAATCCATCTATTGATCAACAAATTGATGTTCTATTATGGAAAGATCCATTAAAGTTGTTGGTGGAAATTTTCGACTCCTGACGGTGTATGAAATAAAATTTGAAAAAATCAATAGATAAAACTCAGATACGTACTCGAATAACAAAACACAAACTGATCCGTAGCATTCTTTGCAATCAATTACATTCTTAGGCTTCATAAGAGGGACGGACTGTTTTAGTGTCAAATATATAAATAGAACTTGAAGTTTGTCAAAACATAACAGGAGATTTGCATTAGATCGGAACATCTTCGACGACCACATTATACATACACCTTACAGAAGCTCTGGATCAATTACCTAAACACTCTTTAGGGTGGCCTGAGAGTATTCTTAGGAGCACTTATCCAGGGACTACCGGCAATAGCAAACCTCCACGGTGCACTCACATGCTCAGGCGACGCATACTCGATGCCAACACGTGGGCCAATCAAAATATTCTCCGGCTTGGGACCGTCTAATACTTCCAGCCCACCTGATAAAACAAGAAACATGAATAGCCAAGGCAACTGAGATGCAACAAGCCCTCTTTAGATCGATGTGTACAAGTTTCAAGGGACAATGAAACCCTACCAGGAGTATAAAGAGGATGGTGTGACCAGTCAGTCGAGATCCCTAGTGCTTGACCAACCTAGCAACAGGAATGAAAACAAAGGAAGCATTATAATTCCAGGAAGAAAACAACAAATAAATGAATGAATGAATAAAACAAATGTGCTTTGAAATCGAGCCAAGACTCAACAAAACATTATTCCTACACCTAGACACCGGTATTCCTTTACATATACCGATATACCATGCAACAAGAAGACGATGATATAGAGCATAACGACCACAAGAGAGAGAGGATAGAGTGTATTTTCCAATCAGTTGTCTACAAACATAAGCCCCCGCATTAGCCATTTGTATTAACAGGATTTCTTATATATACCATCCGACAACTTATTTTTAAATGGTCAAGGCCCTTCACTGAATTTTCGGCAAGTCGTCCCAATGACATTTTCTTTATAGAGAATTTTTTTTTTCCTTGAGAGAAAAAGGGTTGGAGTGTTTCATTAAAGAGAATTTTAACAAAATAACACATGGCCTAAAATGCATCTTATAGTTTAACTCAAACAAGGACAAATGTGTCCAAAGCAAGAGTTGAAGCAAAGAACACAAAAAAAATAAAACAAATTACAATCTTCCTAAAATATCACCAGCAATAGCAGTCTAAGTTGTGTCAATTAAAGCTCCCTCTCCTCCTTGACGTCTCTCTCGTGCTCATCTTCCTCTGAAATCAGAATCCGAATCACACTTTGTCTATTTTTTCTCCTCCCTGGTGCATCTCTTGCCCAAAATCAGATACTGGACAAGATGAAAGAAGCCAGTTGTTGAGAGTTTTTATGTTTGTTGTTGAAAATTATGTTATTTTCTAACCAAATCCTCCAACATATTGCAGCAACCACAATATCCAAAGTCAACGGTCTATCGCTTTAACTATACGGTCCCTCTTATCTGTCCCCAAAGAGGACTTATTGATCATGGATGTCCCATGATTTGGAAAATATCGTTACAAACCTCACAGATGGGACGAACCACCTTGCATTTGAGGAGTTCTGTCACCGACTCCTTGTGACTCTTGCGAAGACCACAGGTGTCTGGACCGTTCCATATTCTTTTGATAAGATTGTTCCAAGTAAGGATAGCATTCTTACAAGTCAACCATATGAATACACGAACTTTCATGGGGGCCTTAATTGATCAAATGTAATTGGTATACTCAGTTGTGAGACCTCCACAATTGAGATTCCAGTAGAGAGATTTAACGGAGAATATACCCCTTGACTCCCATCTCCATGAGCACCTATCTCTATCTACCTCTTTGTTTTGATGGTCTCCATTGCTGGAGACAATTCATTAATGTCTCTCTTTCTCTACGTTGAGTATCATTGAGGGTGCGTCTGAATCAAGGTTTCCATTGTCCCCCTCTCCATTGTAGGGATACTATATCCATTTATTACAAGCCTCCTCGTAAAGTGAAATGGAAAATGGGATTTGAGAGGAATCTTCCCGCACCATGAGTCCTAAACTTCCGAACTCCTTTCTGTTACATACTACCCCCCATTTAACCAGGTAATATCTCTTCTCTTGTCTGCATTACCCTTCCTAAGAAGCCGCCTCCTCATCTTGTCAATCTTCTTAATGACCTAAGTTGCCATCTGATAACAACTTAGGTAGAAAGAAGGTATTGTGGAGAGAACAAAATTTACGAGAGTAAGCCTCCCAACCAGTGATAGTAGCTTCCCTTTCCATCCTTACAGCCTCTCGGCCCTATCGATTACAACATCCCAATCTAGCCACTTAGGTATCCCTACTCTTAAAGGGGGCCTAAGTAAATGAATGGAAAATTTCCCATTTTGCAGTTAAAAATGGAGACCGTCATACTCGTCGTGTTATTCTCTACTCCCATATCAACAATGACATTTTATTATAATTGATCTTGAGTCCCGCCAAAACTCGAAAGATAGAATCCACTTCAGCACCCCTATTTGAAACGGATCGCTAGTCCCAGATATAAAAGTGTCATCAACATATTGAAGATTATCCAAGATTGTTGGCATATCTAGAGCATCTACCTATAAAGTAGCTCCCCTTCCCTGGTCTTCTCCAATATTATATTCAATCCGTCCGCCACCAATAAGAAATTTAATGAAAAAAGGGGGTCTCCTTTGTCGTAGGACCCTTTTGCAGTTAATGTCCTAACCTTCCTTATCATTCACTATAATTGACGAATTCGAAGAACATAACTAGCAACCATTCTACCCTCTCCAGTTGCACCCAGATTTTAAAAGGAGTGTTTCCATAATGCATTCCCGACGAATTCGAAGAACATAACCAGCAACCATTCTACCCTCTCCAGTTGCACCCAGATTTTAAAAGGAGTGTTTCCATAATGCATTCCCAATCAACTCTACCGTAGTTTTTCTAGAAATCATGTTTGAGAAGGTACCCCTCCCTTTATTCTATTGAATCTCAGGATGGTTTCGTAGGCCATGGCCACACTATCAATGATAAACCAGCCTGCAATAAATCCGGTCTGGTACTCCCCTACCAAGTCACATATTACTAGTTGGAGTCTATTTACCAGGACCTTTGTCACAATCTTGGACACACCATTCACCAGGCTAATAGGACAAAAATTCCCAAGTCTCTTTTCTTCTTCTTTCTTAGGGATAAGGATCACATGGGCATAGTTAATTCTATTGAAGTCCATTCTTCCTTCCTGGAGATCCCTAAATAGTGCCATTACATCCCCCCTTAACTAGCTCCCAAAAGGTTTGAAAGAATAATAAATGCACCCCGTCAGGAGCCGGTGCCTTCTCTACCTCAAGTTGGAAAATAGCCATTTTTAGTTTTTTACTTCCTCTTCTGTGAAGTCATTATCTATTGCTTCTACTCTGTTTTGCACCTCCTCTGAGTTTTCTGGCCAAAGCTCTGGGCTTGCCCACCATCTAATTGCTTCATTTTTCTGAACAAATCCTTGAAGTTATTGTCCACGAGAGCCCTAACATGACCCTCCCCTGTAACTAATGTCCCGTGATCATCCAAACTGTGAATACAGTTGTTTCTTTGTCTATTATTTGCTACCCTATGAAAAAAGGAGGTGTCATAATCCCCTTCCCTCAACCAATCAATTATCACCCTCTGTTGCCACATATGCAGTTAAAGCGGTAAAGCGGCAGCGTAACGCCTGATACCACTTCTTAACTGGTCAGGAGTCTCAGGACTAGTCAAAAAGCGGTAAAAAGCAGACCTTTTATTTTTAATACTAATACTAATTCTACATAATAATATCCAATGATATCAATAAAACAAACTAATACCAAATCATGTCAATCAAAAAAGAGTTTCACAAAGTGCCTCATTATGTCCATAATCATAGATAATATATATTACACAATTTTTTACATAAATAAACTACTTATTAAAAGGAAATAGTTGGAATACAAGATATAATTTAATGTAAGTAAAACTCATTGTAGAATGCACACCACTTTTGTAAGAAGCGGCAAAAAAGGCAAAAAAAAGGAACAAAAAAAGGGCACATTTTAAGGCTGGTTTTTGTAAAAATTCAGTCAGTTCTACTGCGCCTGGCAAACAAACTTTAATGTTGCCACATGACTTCCTCCTCGTCCTTATAGATTTATCTCTCCGGACATATTTTCCAATCAGTTGTCTGCATGATATGGGCTCCCACATTGTAGGCAACAAGTAGGAGTTGTTAATTCAGAATTGGAACAAAAGATATAATATATGGCAATTTTGGCTAGTCCCTGAAACTCTTTTTGCATTTGATCAAGGCCCCTTTGATGTCTGTTGATTCTACCATAAGCCCCAGAGTTCCAAAAGCCTCTTCAGGAAACTCGAATGCCTCTCCCAAAACAAACAGATTCTATCATGAGTCAGTGCTGAGCAATTCGCCGTAGATATTGACCACAAGCAGCAATACTTTTGGGCCAGTAAGCTTCCTTAGAAACTTGCAGGTTTTACAGAACAAAATATAGCGCGTGCATAACTATCTGATTATGGTTACTTCTAACTAAATACTGACCTTTCCTGGACCCGTAAGTAGGACAGGTTTCTCAGTCTTTTGACGTCGACGTTCCTGTATGGTCTCCATGCCTGCAGGTTATAATGACAATACTCCAATGATCAACTCCAATTAATTAAAAGTACAACTCTTTTATATTCTTTTGAAAAAAGGTGGTATGGTCTAGAAACTTATGGGACAAGAGGAGCTAAAAGTAACAGGTCACAATGTTGCATTTTCATTTGTTTATAGATATAGGGGGAACATGGCTCAAAATATTTGCAGACGTAAATGAATAAAGAATACTCAAAAGCATGTAGAAGTTTGTCCAGATACCAGGGTTGCATAAAATGGAGTCTTGTGGCAATCATGTCACACTTATGTACAAAGATGACACTTTTGAACTCTTGATGATATAGCAGTTATCAAAAAGACTGAACTACTTTGTCCTAAAGCAGAATTGACAACAAACTCAGGCCCATTGTAAAAGCTTTTCAGGTTTCCCACCTAAGTTTACTGACATTTCAAGTCATCCTAGCTTCAAATAAGTCATACCTAGCTAGTCAAGGATAGAGGGAAAGAAGAAATGAACCAAAATCTCATCATCATTAACCAGAACATAATGCATAACCAATCATTCAAATTAAATAAATTTAACAGTAACACATAAAAGATTAGATGGTAACTAGAAATGCCCACTATAGAAGGGAATTAAGAGACCAGGAATATGAAGGATCGGCGATCTCCATACATAACGGAAAAAGGATGTGCATGCTATTTGAATCCATGAAGCAGAGCATAGACCTTGTAATGAATCATCTAAATGCTCAACCCAATAGGGGAAGACATTGAACAGAAACATACCAATGACAGGAGCACATGAGCGAATTAAGACCGCTGCGCCTGCTCCTTCCTTGTCGGCCACAATGTTGAGCAACATATGGAGACCATAACACAAGTAAACATATGCATGCCCACCTGGACCAAACTACCACAACAAATCACCATAAATTAATGAAATTTAAAATAAATAAAAAAGATAAGTAATAATAATGAAACAATAAGTTTAGAATCTCAGATAATCCCTCCAATGGAAGAATAGAGTTGTTAAATCAACATATAATGCATAGCTTCATATGATACCAAGAAAACTATGTTTGTCACGCACTACGGAAATTTTTTCTGCCACTTTGCTAAATAGTTGTCCTTAATTGTGAAATAATGGACTAAGTGATGTATCAATTGTTGGTCCAGTCGAGACCTGCCAATCCGGAGTCGTGATTTTTTGTCTCAGCAGCGGTTTTGACATCCATAATTCCAGATGTAAACAAGAAGTTTATAGCTTTCAATCAAGGATGGTGTTGCAAACTGGTTGTAACATAATACAAAACCATAGTTAAGACAAACGAAATCCAATAAAAGTTTGTGTATACAACAAGAGCATCCAAACTTTTGGGCTCGTCTACATGCAGAGGCGGTCCCCAAACATAGCCGAGGGTGGGTGGCAACTTCCCTTGAGTTTTCAATTTCCTTCAGTACTGTCTTAATTTGTCATATTATTCACTTCATTTTCTTTCCAAATTCGGAAACCAAACAACAGCCCAATTAGTAAATTGATGAGGTTATTAGGAGGCTTGAGTTCAATACTCATAGCCACTTTATGATTGCTTTATAACTATTTTCTTATTTTTATAAATTCTATGTAATGCTCCCTTATAATTTAAGTTAAATGTATTCCTGGGTCTGCAACTAGCTACACAAATCTTTTTAGACGGGGGACAAAATCCACATTCAGGTGAATTCCGTTTGATCCAGGATCCTATTTGGAATAGGATTACAAATTTATTAGGATTTGTTTTATCTGGTTTTCTTAACCGTTAGCAGGTTTTCTTTATTTGTTGAGTGAATTTTTTATTGACTTGCTTCTTTGAGTCAAAGAAAGAGTCTAAAGTAGGACGACAATTACTGAAAAGTTTGAAAGCTATACAAAGGTCTCAAACCCTCTTTAGTAAGGACATGACGGATATCGGGAAGTTAATAAAAGAATCGTGAGTTTCTCTTCCATTATGTCAAACGACTGCAATAATGTGTGAAGCCTAAGGTTGTATGTACCCATAGTCTCTATTTCTTTGGCGTGAATCTGATCTTCAAAATTCTTGAACGTGAAGCCTAAGTAAAAAAAGGTGTGAAGCATTACAGAAATGTGTAAAGCCTTCTTCCTAATCCTTCTTATACCTTCTCTACTATGAAATAAATCCTTAACTGCCTCTTTCTTACTGGCAAACTCAGGTTCCTTTTTTGTTCTTTCATCACAACAGACAACCATCAAACCCTTGAAAACCCCTTCCTACAATTTTTCTTCAAAATAGACAAACTTTATATACCTCAAGCTCCATCAAATCCCAACAATTAAACTTACTTTATTGAAAAAACACTTCTTTGGAGCATGTAAAGCCAATTTCACGGTTCATTCATTCATTACAATTCCGCAGTTTGCTAGTTCATTCTACAGCTCCTTTCTTCCTTCAAAACCCTCCTCAAGGGGAGTTAGTCAATCGGTATTTCATAATCAAAGGAGGTGTTCTGTAATTTAGTGTTACTCAATTGTGCTTGCAAAGTGGGACTCGAAGGTCACCTATTAGTCCATTGAGATTTTAAAATCTCCATGATTGTGATTTTGTAAACACTCCTTCCAAATTTATATTGATTTCATTTAAATCAGCCATACCTTTTTGGTATGTGATCTTTGATCGCATCTTTCATTTCATTTTTCTTTGGTAGAAAATTAAACCCAAATTTCTTTCTTTTTTTCTCCTCTTCCCTTTTCTAGTATTAGGGTTCTCTCCACATCTTCCATGCAGATTGAGATCCCCTAATGTCAATATCTCGTAATGTCCCATAATATCATACAAAAATGGAAGAATGCATAAGATGTGAAAAATTCTTGTGACCAATATCTCGTACAATCTTCCATATTTGTTTGTATTATAGGACATTACAAGATATTGGCATCAAGGGATCCAAATTCCTTCTATGGATCATACCACCGACAAAAACGGCATTGTACCTCCGCTCCCTCAATCCACCCGGATGTCTGGAGTCCTTTTCCTATGAGGAACTCCCCTCCATCTTCTCCTTTGCCATGGTCAACAATCCCTCCTTCATCATCACGTTTGTTCACATGTTTTTTAACGTCGACTCCATCAATAGTCCGTACAACTTATCCTCATTCGACAAGCTTAATGAGACCTTCGACATCTACGAGGGCATATCCAAATGAAAAAGGGTAGCATGTGTTAATCACCTTCAAGCTTGATGTCCAACTTTGATGACAACGACGATGACAAGCCCCACCGACCCTGTTCACTTCCGACCCTCACAATATTCATTGGATGCCATCCTTGCCAACATCTCAATCGCTTCTTTTCTCTCTTTCTCGTAATGGTTGTTTGTCTACAAACATGCTTGTTCGCCGAGTGCAATTCATCAAGTTTATATTGTTTTTATATGATTTTTGTTTACAAGCACACTACTCTATTTTCGGCTCAATTGTAATTTACTAATTTTCTTATATTGATTTTAGGTTATGATTAAGATTATAATGTTGATTGATATGTTATAATCCAATGTCAAACTATGATATATATTGGTTTGTTAATTAGTATCATTTCTAAGAAAAAATAATAATAACAATACTCGTCGTTGTACAAATTTTGATATTGATTTGGAAACATATAATAAATGTGGTTTCTTAAACATAGCTATAATCACAATGATTGCAAGAATCATTGTGTTTTGCTAGAAAATACTATGATTGTGATTATGAAATCACACTCATGTCTAACATCAACAAAACTCATTTCCTTTTTCACATCTCCATTCCAAGTTCTCCTAGGAGTAAACAACTCATTTCACTAATAATAGCCCAACTATCTTGCTCATCTACGGAGACGGATACAGGTATTGACATTTTTGAATAGGTAACATCTATGTTGCGTATACACAGGTAAATGGTGCCTGTAAGCAGTGACATACAACTTTGGACGTAATGGCCAGCCCCAATACCTTTCGGAATGGGAATCCCCGTTGGCAACAACCAAGGTAGTAGTTGTGAAACAAGCGGTCCAGGAGAGGACAACGTTGATGCTCCTCTTCTTTGCTTCGAGGTCGAAGGTCTTACTGTAGGTAACAGCAGGCACAAGCACTTGACCGAAGGGGACCAACGCTTCTAATCCTCCACAGTTTCCAGAGAGAAGCAAGGGATGTCATGAACAGTAGGAGGTCAAAGAAAACGAGTTCGTATCCATATCCGTGTCAATACTTTGTGCAACATAGGTGACTAAACTCTACCTATTTTAAAATGTATGTATCCGTACTCATATTGCGTCCTTATCCATATCTGTGTCAGTATTCGTGCAGGACACCATTTTTTTCGCATCGGTGCAACATACTAGCCCATCCCTCATAACCAGTTGATCTATTGATCGCCACTGCACACATCCAACCCCGTCTCAAAAAAATTCTTACGAGCTCAGCGCCTGTCTCTGTGTCATATCATATCTGACACAACAGGGACACTCCAAAATACATTGGGACACACGACACGGGCACGGAACGCTCCAAAATTTGCTAGGATGCGCCAGATTATGCGTCGTGTCCGCGATACCGCGTCGGCATCGTCGTGCCGTGTCCGTGTCGGATAGCCAAAGAGAGAACAGCTTACCACAGGAGCAGTCCTCGCGGTGAGACCGAACCTCCCATGGCAAGCCGTGTCGTTCGGCCTGTACGCCTCCACCTGCAAAATTCTCAGAAAAATTAGTCCTCAAGGTTGTGTTTGATTGGGGGTTTTTTTTTTCCATGAAAAATATTTCCATCACAAATTTCCAACTGTAGTGTCTGATAGTTTATACTTTCAATTGAATTAATTTCAAAAAAACTATCATTTTCCATATTTTCCTCCAAAATGGTGGAAAATGAAACTGGCCCAGCCCATAGGAAAATATTATTTTCCATGAAAAATAACTATTTCCATGGAAAATATTTCCACCACAAATTTTCCACCAATTGTAGTGTTTGATAGCTTATATTTTCCATGGAATTATTTTCCAAAAAACTATCATTTTCCATATTTTCTTCTAAAATGGTGGAAAATGAAACTTGTCTAACCCATAGGAAAATATCATTTTCCATGGAAAATAACTATTTTCCGTGGAAAATAATGACAATCAAACAACCAAATTAAGTTTTCCATGGAAAATTTTAAAATTCCATAGAATTTTTTTCCTAGGAAAATAATTCCATGGAATTAATTTCTTTTCTACGTATTTTCCACCTTGCAATCAAACACACACGTAGGGTGCGTTTGATTGCAAGGTGAAAAATATGTGGAAAAGAAATTAATTCCATGGAATTATTTTTCTAGGAAAAAAATTCTATGGAATTTTAAAAAAAATCATGGAAAACTTAATTTGGGTGTTTGATTGTCATTATTTTCCACGGAAAATAGTTATTTTCCATAAGGATGTTTGATTGAGTTTTTTTTCTATGGAAAATATTTCCATCACAAATTTTTCCACCAATTGTAGCGTTTGATTAAGTTTTTTTTTCTATGGAAAATATTTCCATCACAAATTTTTCCACCAATTGTAGTGTTTGATAGCATATATTTTCCATGGAATTATTTTCCAAAAAACTATTATTTTTCATATTTTCTTCTAAAATGGTGAAAATGAAATTTGTCAAACTCAAAGGAAAATATCGTTTTCCATGGAAAATAACTATTTTTGGTAGAAAATAATGAAAATCAAACACACAAAAGTTTTACATAGAATTTTTTTAAAATTCCATGAAATTTTTTTCCTAGAAAAATATTTCCATGGAATTAATTTTTTTTCCACATATTTAAAAAAAATTCCTAAATAATTACGTGGAATTAATTTATTTTCCACCTATTTTCCTGGTAAAATAATTTATTTTAAGGCTGTGTTTGATTGGGCTTTTTTTTCCATGGAAAATATTTTCATCACAAATTTTCCACCAATTGTAGTGTTTGATAGCTTATATTTTTCATGGAATTATTTTCCAAAAGACTCTCATTTTCCATATTTTCATCTAAAATGGTGGAAAATGAAACTTGTCCAACCCATAGGAAAATATCATTTTCCATGGAAAATAACTATTTTCCGTGGAAAATAATGGCAATCAAACACCCAAATTAAGTTTTCCATGGAAAATTTTAAAAATTTCATGAAATTTTTTTCCTAGGAAAATATTTCCATGGAATTAATTTCTTTTCCACATATTTTAAAAAAAATTTCCTAGTAAAATAATTACGTGGAATTAATTTATTTTCCACCTATTTTCCTGGTAAAATAATTTATCTTAAATGAATAAAAACATTTTTTGGGGGGGTGTTATTTGCAAAAGTACTTGTCGTACCTCCGTGATCCGGAGGACGACGTCGTCCCTGCGGAGCAGCTTGCCGAGGAGGCGGGGGGCGAGGTCGAGCGCGTCGACGAGGAAGAAGCTCTGCGGGAGAATCGCCGCCGAGTCCGGCAGGGCGACGTGGCGCGCGGCGGACGGCGATTGGCCAGGAGGCGGCGGGGTGGGCCCGGATGGGAGGATCTCCTCGGCGAGGCCCGCCGATTTGGTTGCCGCGGGATTCTTCTTCCTCCTCCTCGGCGTCCTCTTGAACCGCGGACGGAGCTTCGCCGCCGCCGTCCCCGCCGCCGTCGTCGTCATCGGTCGGTTGAGCTCTGTTGCTGTCTTTTGACTTGTTGGGCTTTTTATGAAGGTTTGACTGGGCCTAACCCAGAATTTACTATCAAGCTCCTTTTCTATAATTTTGTTTGAGAGTCCAGTTTTGTTGGCCCACTCGAAGATTGTCACGTTAGGGGTGTAACCGACACAAATTGGGTCAGATTTGGGATCAACTCGAGCCCAATCCGATAAATCATATGTCTAGTCCGAGTCCAAGTCGGGCTATAATATAATATTTGAAATAATTTTAACAAAAGTCATATCAAACACATAATCAAATAGCCATATATATATATATATATATATATATATATATATATATATATATATATATATATATATATATATATTGGGTTTCGGGTTCTTCGGGTAATCCGACACATGAATCCGAGCCCAACACGAATTTTTATTTGGTTCAAATATTTTAACCCTAACCTGAGCCCGAACCTGAGTATATCCAACCCTAACTCAATCCATTAACGGATTTACCCGATCGATTTCGGGTTTAGCCCGTCCGAGTTGCACCCCTACGTCACGTATCAACTTTAAAAAATTAATTATTATTAAAAGATGAGAAAAAATAAGTTTAAAATAAAAGTAGTTTTAGATTGATAATAAATGTCCCCCAGCTTTTAATAGGTGAAAAAAAACGGACTCTTGTTTGAAAATGAATATAAATACAAAATTTGTTGAGTGCTACCAAATGTTAGAAGTAGTGGTGCATTAAAGCTAATACGAATCTACCGGATATAGGTATTGTCATATATGTATGTATTTTCTAAAAAATATATAAATACAAATATTGTTTGGATATAAAATGAATATAAATACAAATATTGTTCGGATATGAAATCAATAAATATATTGGAAAAAAGGGGTCTAGATTCGGGTAAAATGAAGTAAGAAAGAGAGAGAGCGAAACCAATATGTATACAAATTGGAGTTATTAAAAGAAGTGATGATTTCATATAAGTTTAGGTAAGTATTAATTTATACTAGCATATGTGCACGTGTCTTGCACGTATTTTAATATTATTTTAATTAACTTAGGAAGACTATTTAGAAAGACCAAAGGGTAGTCTTCTTAATTATTAAGTTGTCTTTATTAAAATTATGAACAGTTTTTAATTAGTATAGATATGCAAGGGTATTTTCGGAATTCAAAATTTTCACCATCCAAGTTTTTCTATTATATAGTAGAATAGATTTAAATAATGATATATATTTTAGATTAATAAATTAAGTTAGAAGCTTAGGCATATTAATGTTATTTATATACTAATATCCAATTCAAATATTATGGGTATTACTAATTAATTTTTTGTGTAACGCTTTCTTGTTTAAAAATATTATCATTTATGGATAGAATGGCATTTACTTATCCACTAACTCAAATTTCCATAATATCTAAAATCGTCATAACTAACTCTCTCTCTCTCTCTCTCTCTCCTCTCCTCCTCTCTCTCTCTCTCTCTATATGTGTGTGTGTGACAAGAAGACCACAAATAAGTTCATCGGGAATCCAATCATGATCCATCTCTCTTTCGCTCATGGTCTCTTTCCTTCTCCATGAATTGTTCCTTTTAGAAGCTCCTAACGTGGAGGTGGTTGGATACTCTCTGCGAGCTACTACACCTCTTTGGGCCTCTTCATCGTCTTCGTCATGGAACTATGATCACTCATCAAACGCTTTTCAAGTCAAGTTTTTATATTAATTTTTGAGGAAGATTTTGTTGGAGGGGTTATTTGAATGAATGGATGATAGAATGTGTGTAGGTGACACAGAAGATATTCGTGAAAGGAGGAGGTTGAGGGGAGGGGAGACGGGTTGTGGGCGAGATAACGTCCTTCACCTGTAACAAGTTCACTGTGTCAGACTACAGCGAGACCATTACGTGCGTAGGTGCCTATATTCTTACTCCACTTCTATCTTGAGGGATTAATGTTTGTTTGTGTCATAGTGACTTAGTAAAGTTGTTGCAACATTCATTTATAGTAACAACAATAATTATGCTCACTCGATAATGATACATGGTCCAGGTACAACAATAATTTTGCTCTTTATGTGTCCATGTTATTCTTTTACTGAAAATTGCACAAACAACATGCGTGTCCCGGCCACTAATTTGTACGGTTAAAAAAGACAATACAATGGCTATTAGAGAGAGAGAGAGAGAAAGAAGAGGGACGAGATCCCCGCTCTTAAGCATCTTCGCATATTCTTCGAAATAATTGTCGTCAGAATACTCTCAAAAAACAGTCATTGGATCTGTCATTTTGGATCGTACATATTACTTACTTCACTGTCATTTTTTTTTGCAATATTTTAAACTAATATGTACAGTCGAGAAAGACAGATCCAATAACTACTATTTTGGAAACGTTCAAAATATTAAACATCTTTGAATGTCCTCGAATGGCTACTTCGTTATTAACCATCTTTGAATGTCTTTAAAATAGTAGATATGTCTTTTTCGACCATACAAATTAGTTAAAAATAATGCGATAAATTTGATAGTTAAGTAACTAGTATGTACAGTCTAAGAAGAGAGATCCAACGACTGCTATTTCGAGAATATTCTAACGACAGTTATTTCAGAGATCACACATGGATGCATTGTGGAAGCATGAAAAATTCATAAAAGTACACTGTGAGCTAAAGAAGCGCAGCGCCTGCAAAAGAAGTAGACCATAAACTGCTGCGTACATCAAGTTTTCGCATAGAGATAAACAAGACAATATTGAGAAAAGTGCAGTACACAATTTAGAAAATAGCACACAAAAGATATGCCTTTTCATTGATAGTCATGATTACAATACAAATGGAAGTCTATTACAGAGTTCTCATTAATGTTCAAGATTACATAAATAAGCTATCTACCTACTGCGCATACAATGTATGCCAAGAAAAGCACAACATACAATGTATGTTATCAAAAGCGCAGCATATAATGTATGCCAAGAAAAGCGCAGCATATAATGTATGCCAAGAAAAGCATCGCTCATCTGCACATACAATGTAGGCCAAGAAAAGCGCAGCTCCTCTGCGCAGCTCCTAGGCGTTGATTGAACATGGTTCAAAATGGCAATAAATCCAAGATCCTGTATTCAACATCTTGGCACTCAACGTCGTCTTTGTCAGCCCCGATCCCGCAGAGTCCTTTCGTCCTCGCTTCGGACTATGTGGAACCATTCGTCCTCGCTTAGACGTGATGCCGTACAAGCCTAAATTGTACTTGCACAAGGCCAAGACCTATAACAAGACAAGATAGACAATACGCAGCAGAACAAAATACAAATATTGAAGCAGCAGCGGACACATTGCAGAATATGAATTGAACACAATGGTAACATGAAATAAGATATCTTTTTATTGATCTATTTGAACATATTACAAAGCTCTCATTTCTCTCTGATATAATGTCATAATTGGCTTACATTCTCTCAGAAACATACAGAATTACAATGATCTCGTTCCATACATTACATCCTTTTATATAGAAAACCAACTCTTTGAAGCAAATGTCCATCTCTTGGCATCTCTTTTAATTTTTGGCTTCTAAAGATGAGGCTCGGGCTATCACTTCGGACTATCCTTCTCGATTCATCTTGCACCTACGTACAGACCGATGATGGGTCAGTATATCAATATACTGGTGGTTGTGAACAAAGGCTACATCGTCTGAAATGATTACTAATTCATTTAGTGAGAAAACATTTCTTGTGATGTGATCTTGCTACTTTTACCTATGTTCATTTCATGCAGTACAGAGTCAGATTACATCTTTTAAAAACACTTTGAAAAGTCAACATTTCATTTTATTTCATCTCAAGCATACGAGGGACTGTTCATTTCATGCACAATGACTATTCTTTTCTTGTGAAGTGTGCAACGTGCTTCATGAGCCATAATCATTTCTTTTGTTCGGGCAACTCTTAGGGTCAATTACAAGCACGATATCATATCTTCTCTTTGAACGGGACATAGCAATTCTTTGCACTTTATTCTCTTTAAGCAAAACATGATCAAAAAACTTAAGCAACATATGTATCACTTTTTCAGTGATTCTTACCTTAGCCGATGGTTCATCCCTGCACAAGACAATGATTAGCATAAACATAATGTAATCAACATTTTTTTCCTATTCATCTCTGTATTGTTAGCTCTCAGTAAAATCGTTATCGATACATGCAAACTCGATTGGCAGTTGTAACTCATGGGTTCAGCTCTGCACCAATCAACACCTATCTATATGATGGTCCATGGGTATTCCCATGTTAGCCATTGTGACGCTTGGGTTCATCTCGTCGCTAGTGGACACAGATTCAACTCCCCTGATCGTGATATTTCTTGTACCTCAGGGTGTCTAGATAATCTTTCCTAGGCCGATCGATTCCGGGTGCCCCCAGAACTGTCGAGAGATCTAGTTTCTTTGTGCACAAGTTGTCCGAGACTAGTTCATGACTGTGACATCTATCAAATAAACTCTTTGAGGTAACATTTTCATCTTTGAGCAAACATTCCATTAACATTTCTTCTCTTTGAACGACAGAGCTATGACTCTGTCTTCTCTCTTTTCTTTGATTCAGAGCCGAAGTTCCTACATATTTTATTCTTTGCAACATGTATAAGTCCGTATGTACATGTCTAGCATTCAGAACATCTTTCAGAACATCTTTGAGGGGCAAGCAATCATTCATTTCTTTGAAACATAATAACAGTTCTGTGCAGATGTAGCATATCGTTCTACTTTTGAAAGTATACAAATTCGAGGCATATAAGCAATCTCTTTTCTCTTCTTGTTATCATGGCAACATTTCATTGATTAAAGGCAACATCTCTACTTTAGCATGACATCATCTCATTTCTTATTAGCAGACAACAATTCTTCTTCTTAGCATGCAGATTATCTATTTTCTTGTATTAGCATAGCAACATGTGGATTCTCTTATAAGCATACTCAAGGATTACCATCTTGTTATTAGCAATAGCATTCATTCAAAAACTCAGATTCTTATTAGGCATAAGCGAATCAAAAAATGAGTCTTCGTCCACTCACCCAGATCAATCATTTTCTGTTGCAGATCCAGCAATTTGATCTCTCTGTTTATTTAGTGTATTCGCGGAGCGGGGCACTACAGTCTCAGGCGGATCAAAAGTCCCGCGGGGGACACCCGCTCGATTCAATGGTCGAGGACGACGAGGCTCCTGATCCGGACATTATATATATATATATATATATATATATATAGAGAGAGAGAGAGAGAATAAGGGAGGTGAGGTGTCACCCTATGTATGGTGGCTATATGTCACCTCCCACGCTATCATCATGCACCGAAAAGTGTGCAAGTGCATGACGATAGCATGAGGGGTGACACATAGCCACCTCACTGTGAGGTGGCACCTCACCTCCCGAAAAGTGTGCAAGAACAAGAAGAAACAAGAATAAGAAGGACAAGAAGAAAGAAAATAAACCAACATGTGGGAATCATGGAACTTTTACTTTAAAGTTGTGGTTCCAACTTGTGGAAATTATGGATGAAATCACAGTTATAGAAGAAATTGGTCAGTCCTGAAATAGACTTGCTGAACAAGCCTATTTCATGACTGCCACAATTCCTGGCAATCCTAAAGTAGAAATAGCCGAATGAAAAAAACTTATGTTAGGGTTTATTTCCATCTTGATAATGGAGTGAAATATACATTTTTGGGTTTATTTTCATGTCATTGTTTGTGAGGAAGAACGAAATCAGAAAATTTATTATCAAAATATATTTCTTATAAATTAGACTAAAGGAAACAACTTTGAAGTTTTTTTGGAAAAACGAAACTTGTAGCCATCCTAGATGGCGGAATAACAAAAGTAAGAAAAGTGGAAAAAAATAGAAATTCTGCCAACATGGTTGGCAGAATTTTAGCAATGCTAAAATTCCACCAACCTAGTTGGCGAAAATTGGGGTGGGCTCGATTTTTTATGGGTTGATTCGATTGTGGTTTGATTGTCTTCATGGGTTTAATTGATTCATGGTTCACGGGTTATTGATTCCATGGTTCACGAGTTCAATTGATTCATGGTTCACAGGTTGCACTTGCTCCCCTTTATTCTTAGTTCACCTGTGGCATAGAGATGAGAGATTTGATCTAATTTGATTTGCAACGGTTGTATTTTTATAACATATACTTACTTTTTCAACGGTTCATTGTATGAAAATCTTTATATTTTTTTTAAATCTTATTCTTCTACACACCAATTTCTTTCTAATTTTCTAACTTTTCTTATCATCTTCTCACTTCTTACTTCCCACATTTTTTTACAGAAGAAGTCAGCAACTCAATTTTCACAATGGATAGAAGTCTAACGATACTATGCTCGATTTGTGGTATATTAAATGGGTTAGCCTACGAATGAGGTTTGATGAAGTTATTTTAATTGATCGAAATCTTTCATTTGAGAGTTTACGTACTCTAATTATTGATCAATTTTCTGTTAATTATGAGTTTTTATTGGTACATATTTTTCAATCTAATTGTATAAATTTAGTTAGTAAAGAAGCATGAAAATTTATTCTTGAAGTTAATATGCAATCACGGTATATTAGTATTTTTGTGACTCCATCACCACCACCACCACAAAGTATTAGTAGTGCTCCTAGTTCTTCTCATCAAGTTATTCGTGTTGTTGAAGAAGAACATGTAGTAGATGCTAGTAACAATGACGATGAAAATAATAATGATTTAATTGACAATTTAGATAATGAATTTGATGATAATGTTGATAGTGTTACCACTCCTGGATTATTTATTGGAAAAGAATTTGAGAATCATTCTAAATTTAGAAGTTTTATTAGTGATATAGCAATTGAGCATAATTTTACTTGTTCGACTACTAGAAATAATGCTAGCAGAATTGTATATAAATGTAATGTTTCAAATTGTAATTGGAGAGTGTATGCTAAAGCCATTGGTAACGGCAAAAGTTTTGTTATTGCTACGCTAGAAAATTTACATTCTTGTTTAAGTGGACTTACAACAGGGTATCATCCACTAGCTACTACTGTATGGGTTAAGAACAAGATTATTGATAAAATTCGAGACAATCGGTCGTATAGTCCATCTCATATTGTAAAGGATATATATAGGAAACCCCAAATACATATTAAATATTGTAAATCATGGAAAGCTAGAGAAATTGGTCTATCTGAAATAAATGGTAGTTATGTTGATGCATATAGTAGTCTCGAAGAGTATGCTCTTACAATTATCGAGACAAATCGGGGTAGTAGATGTTGTATAAAGACTACAAAAAATGGTAGTTTTCAAAGAATTTTTATTTTTTCAAGACATGCGTTGATGGCTTTTTAAGGGAATGTTTACCTGTGATTAGTACTGATGCTACATTTCTTTCCTCTAGATATCGAGGTATTTTATTTATTGCTTGTGCTCATGATCCTAACTATCAGTTATATTCAATTGCTTATGTCATTGCTGAAAGTGAAAACACGGATTCTTGGAATTGGTTTTTAAACGGATTTAAAACCGCCTTTGAAGGTTTTTTTAATACATGGAACACAATTTCTTTTATATCAGATAAACGTAAAGGATTGATAAATGCCATGCATGCTACTTTTCCAGAATTACCTCATTTTTTTATATTCAACATTTTAAACAAAATTTAAAATTGGTATGTAGATTGCCTATTTTTCAACGTAGATTAGACTATCTTGCAAGATGTTATAATGAAGTAGATGCAAACATTTGTTTTGAAATGATTAAAGCTGAAAATATTGATGTTTACAATTGGCTCTGTAACCCCACTTTTCTGAATATTTTGGTATAATATTTTATAAATATAATAATCTTTGGTTTAAAAAGAAATAATAAATTTTCTAAATTAAAGTTCTTACAATTGTTTTATATTTTTATCAAGTTGGTTTGAAGCTCAGCCCATTCTTCCTCTTAAGCCAATACCGAAGCCTGGCCCATTCACCTCAGGCCCAAATCCTTGGTTAGTTGGTAACTACTCATGAAGAGCATTCTTCTTCACCAAATAAACATTCAATTCAAATTCCTTTCTTTCCATTCAGTTAAAAGTTTCAGAGGACATTACTCTGCATTCTTCCTTATTTTGGATGAATTCTCAGTGAGAGGATCAAATCCGAATCTCTAACAAACTTTCAAAATCTCTTTGAGAAACTCCCAAATTGTTGGCGCCAAAGCAGAACGTTCTATAACCGATTCTTCTTTCCTATTTAAATCCTTTCTTTCACCATCAGATCTAGAGACTATCAGATCTAGAATTTATTTCTCCCCTTCAAATCATCATTCCTGAAGCCTGTCCTTCTTCCTGAGAGTACGACGACGACGACATCTTCGATTCCTCCGGCGATCATCATGGCCTCTGTTCGATTGCACCATGGACAATTCGAGTTGACCTCTAATTCTATCTCTCTGATTTGAAATTGGTTGTGCTACGTTCCATATTCTTTGTTTTGAATTCATTTTTTGTCTGAATCATGGTTGAGGACAGCCGATCTCGAGAGTCTCCTCACACTCCTAACCTGTTCTGAATTTGATCCCTACAACCGATCGAAGGAGATGAGAATAACTACTCGAACTGATAACTTTAATGGTGTTCTTTACTTGATTTCGTTTTCATTTGGAATTGAGAAGGTAGATCGAGAATTTGAGAGAATCTGGATTAGTTGATCGGCCTAAATCAATTTTGAACACTGGTGAGTAATCAAGCCTCCTCAAATCGTTTGTGAATTTATTTCTGTCGGTTAAGAGTATTGAGGTTCGTTGTGATTCTTTGTCTTTGAGATTTTTGGTTGGGAGTTGGGATCGATTCGACTCTGAGATTAAGAGCCATTTCGTGAACTGTGTCGACGTACAGATCAGTTTTGTATCAGAATTGTCAGCTATTTTTCCTCATTTCATCTCTCCAATACGTTAAGTAATTGCAGTGATTAGTTGAGAATGTTGGTTATGTGATGATTGGTTCATGTGTCGTATAGTGATTATCACCTGGGATTTTCTTTGGCAAGAATAGTAAATTGGTGTTGATTCATTTTGTATCCTTGAGTTCTGGTTAGAGTTGTGCTTGGGGAGGGTTTACCAAGTTATTTTCTTACCTTGCTAAGATTAAGAGTTATGTGGGAATCATGAGACCATAGAGTAGCAGTAATTCGAGGATCAAAGATTAAGTACCTGTGTGCATTGATCATGGTTAGGGATAGATTAGTTATCCCATCTTAGTTCTTAGTGACTCATATTGATTTTCCAAGAACTGTCAGGTACCAGATTACTGAAGGGAGGTTTGAATTGGAAATTGCTTAGTCGAGATTTCTGTTTAAGTCCCAACTGGACTGTGTTAGTTACTGACTTTAGAACCCTGTAGGTTTAATCCTGATCTTGTACCACTTCCTGCTGATTCAGTCTCCATGACAAGCTTGTTTCTTAAACCAAATTTTTGTATCAGTTATGCATTTCTTTTAGTATTGGTAGGGTGACTTTAAATAATTGTGGATCATTGAATAAGTCGTATCTGCTGCATATGGAGAATGTATTGATACAAGTTGAGTTTCTCTTTTGAATGTTCAGATAATTCAAGTATTGAACTGTTAGTGAGGTTGAGAGGTTTTTTGAGTGTACTGTGATGCAGTTAAAGACTGAACAGTTGAGTGGATTGACTGTTAAGTCAATCAGTTTTCTTTTTGCCAAACCCTAGTGTTCATAACATCTATATGATACCTCTGAGACCTGAACAATTAAGAAGTTCTGTGCAACATTATGAGAGGGTATTGCTTGATCCTTCTTAGACTGAACCTTCTCAAATATCTGTAAGTAAAGCAGCAATGTATTACTAAACTGGAGCATCTAAAATTGGGGTTTTGGTTCCTGTTTACCAGTTCTGCTCCAGGTTGGTTAGAAGGGTTAGCTTATGCTTTGGTTAAATATACCTTGCAATTTTAGCTCTGAACTAAGTCTGAGCATAATACTACCATCAGTGAAGCAGGGAATGTAGGCTAGGTTGAGGTATTGGATTTTAAGCACTTTTCAGTAGTAGTGACTTCATAGAGAAGCTAGTGTTTTCTTCCTTAAATCAACCTTGAAGGATTTGGACTTTAATAGGATATTGTAACAGGTTTAACCTTGATTCATTATATGGCCCATAGATTATTCATAATTGTTGCTTAGTTGGACTATACTGTTAAAGGTAAGTTAGGATGGAGTATTTTTGGTTGGAGGTTGTCAACACTTTCTATTAGCTAAATATTTGTAGTAACTAAATATGTATATAATACCTTTTAGTTTATAGATTCATTAGCTAGAGTATAATATAGTTAAACCATGTGATACCCTATAAGTTAACCATGATTACAAGATGAAATCACTAGCTAGAACTTGTAGAGATTTTAACCAAATTGTGCCTAATAACAGGAGGATATCCAGATCTACTACCCCTACTTGATCACCCTGAGCAAGACAAGTATACTCCTCGGACTTGTCCATTACTTCATGTCTTGTATTCATGCTTGTATCTCCTTGTTGACACAATGTTTCACGAGATTGTCTTGTATCTTGTTCCCTGAGTTTACTTGTGTCTGGGAGGGAAAATACTACAGATGTGTGAACAAACCCGAGTTACTATTCATGTGAATAGCTTAGGCCCCGCATCGTGCACGCGGGACCGAAGCCGTACCATTTCATGTTCCCTGAATCTACCCAAGCCGATCACACACTCTGGAATATATTGCACACTTCAGGTTCATTGTGTATTTCATGTTCATGTTTCATTTCATGTTCCCTGTATTTACTTTTCAGTATTCATGTTCAGGTTTCATGTCTTGTTCTCATTTTTCGTACTTTATATTTTCCTATATTCATTTTCATACCATGATGTTCATGTTCATTTCCTTGGATATACTTAGCTCCGCTCCTAACTAGGATATGTTGCATGTGAGTTGGAGGCTATCTGTGATACTTATTACGGGCAAGAGCCAGGAGGCACCTATGAGCCGGTCGATGTTGCTCTGGACTTAGAGGCTGAGGAGGCCTAGTACCTTTCTTTTTAGTTTTATTTGGACTTTGTATTAGAGACATCAGTTTACTTTTCATTTGCTGGAAATGTAATAACTCTTAGACTTGTACTTGATTCTGGGATTCGATATTAGATGATGTGGTTTACATTCATTATTATTTGGACTTGTAGTTTTTCCTAGAGATTGGTATAGCTTACTTTACCGTGTCTAACAACGAAGGCTGCGCGTGTCCGACTCGTGTCCGATTATTCGGGAGCGGGTCGTGACATATTTTTAGTGGTGGCCCATGCAGGTCCATCCTAATGGTACCTAGGTATTAGTGTACTATTGGGGGACTCAATTAAAACTAGGGAAACTTGATCACATCATAGGAAAATCGAGAAATAAGGGTATATCAAGTATATCAGGTACATTGACATTATAAAAACATTGTTTATTTTAGGTTTTAGGGTTTTTCAATTAACGAAGTTTTCTTTCTATTGCAGGATGGTCACTACGAGGAAGACCGCGGATCAGCCTGGAGTTGCAGGCAGTTCGGGACAGTCCGCACCAGACGTTCCAGTAGAGCAGCTTCCGCCACCTCCTCCTATCTTTCCTCTATTTCCCCCGACGATGATGTTTGACGACGCCCAGGTGATGGCCATGTTCTAGTAGTTCATGGAGGCCCAGAACCACCAGGCTGCACAGTTCAGAGCGACAGTCGTTGATGCACTCAGGACGGCAGCCCCAGCACCGGTAGCACCTCCAGCACCAACAGCACCGAGACCAGGGACTGCCAGGGACTACCAGAACCTATGTCCGATGGATTTCTGGGGCCACGAGGGGATCATATATGCAGATGAGTGGCTAAAAAATACGGACCAGACGCTGAAGATGGCGATGATTCCTGATACCTGAAGGTGGAAGTTGCTAGCATGCAACTTTTTGATCTCGCCAGAGCTTGGTACCGCGTGGAGCCCCAGTTAGCTGCGCCCCAGGTTCTTTAGGCAGATTTCAAAACTCTATTCAAGAAGAAGTTCTTTCCTGACATTGAGCGAGACGAGCTTCGGATGCAGTTCGAGGCCTTGCAGCAGGGGACCATGACGGTGGCAGAGTATACGTCGGAGTTCACCCGACTCAGCAGGTTCGTAGAGAACCTAGTCGGCACGCCAGAGGAGAGGGCTTGGAGGTTCAAGAAGGGCCTCACCAGAGAGTTGCGGCATGCAGTGGCGATCAGCCAGGCGACGACTTATTCGAGCATCCTCAAGATTGCTCAAGCTGTAGAGAAGAAGATGGACCCGAGGCCCAAGAGGGATAGGGACATCGGCAGTAGCAGTTATCAGGCACCGGCAAAGAGGACTCAGATACAGACTTAGACGAGGCCACCACAGCCGGCAGCAGTTCAGCATTGTCCTGCCAGAGTTCCAGCAGTTCAGCATCAGAGACAGCAGGGGATCACTTGCACATACTGTCATCGGCCAGGACACCATGTGGAGGTCTGTCGCAAGAGGCTCAGACTTTGTCTATTTTACGGATCAGACGCTCATCAGATGAGAGATTGCCAGCAGGCCACAGCCAGACTAGCAGGAGGACCCCGAGGAGCTGGAGGACCACCACCTGCACCATCCAGAGCACTGCCTGCTATACCCCAGAGAGGAGGACCAGCTCTACCACCTCAGCAGCAGAGATTTGTATAGCACCAGCAGCAGCAGAGGGGAGGACCACAGCGAGGACGTGCTTATGTCATGACCGCAGTTGAGGAGGAGGAGGCAGCTCCAGATGTTATCACAGGTTCTATCATCATATATTCATTTTCTACTATTGTATTGTTTGATTCTAGAGCCACACTTAGCTTTGTATCATATGAGTTTCTACATAGACACGACTTCATACCTATACCCACTAGGAAGAACTATCGGATTATGACAGGAGGAGGGGTAGTGCCAGTTAGTGAGATGGTGGATTGTCCTATCACTATAGTTGGGAAGGAGCTTAGGGCTCGACTTCTAGTGATGCCAGTGCCCGAATTTTATGTAATCCTCAACATCGACTGGATGAGTGAGCAGTTTGTTGTAATAGACTGTTATGAAGGAAAGGTTACTTTCAGCTCGCCTGGAGTTCTGTCGTTCGAGGTCAGAAGACGGATCACGGAGATGCCAGAGGGAGTCTACTTCGGAGTAGTTGCAGAAGACCAGGATTTGCCGCATCCACTGATTGCAGAGTTTCTCGACGTCTTCTCCAAAGAGTTGCCAGGATTGCCGCCAGATCGAGATGTGGAGTTCAACATCGACTTAGTGTCCGGATCAGCGCCGAAGTCCCAGCATTGCTACAAGATCAACCCGAAGAAGCTGTAGAGTTGAAGTCCCAGATTAATGAGTTGGAAGGCAAAGATTTTATTCGGTCCAGTGCTTCACCCTAGGGAGCACCGGTACTCTTCGTGCCAAAGAAGGATGGGACTGTTAGGATGTGTATCGATTACCGTGCACTCAATAACATCACCATCAAGAATAAATACCCGTTGTCGCGGATAGATGAGCTTTTTGATCAGCTGAGTGGGGCGAAGGTCTTTTCAAAGATTGACCTTCGATTGGGATATCATCAGATGAAGGTTCGGGAACAGGATATTCCGAAGACAACTTTCAATACTCACTACGGCCAGTATGAATTTTTGGTGATGCCGTTCGGACTCACCAATGCCCCAGCAATGTTTATGAACTTGATGAATAAAGTTTTTCACAAGTATTTGGACAAGTTTGTCGTAGTCTTTATTGACGACATCTTGATATATTCGAAGACCGAGGAGGAGCATGTAGAGCACCTGCAGATTGTGTTGGAAATTCTGCGGAAGAAGAAGATGTACGGAAAGCTCTCGAAGTGCGAGTTCTTCTTGGACAGAGTGGAGTTCTTGGGGCATATGGTAACTGGAGAGGGGATTTCTATAGATCCCAAGAAGATTGAAGCTGTGGAAGCATGGGCACCTCCCAAGTCAGTAGCTGAGATTCGTAGTTTCCTGGGGCTAGCAGGATACTACCGAAAGTTCGTGGAAGATTTTTCCAAGATAGCAGAGTCAATGACGAAGCTTACGCGGAAGGACGAGGAGTTCATCTGGAACGACACCTGCCAGTCAGTATTTGAAGAATTGAAGAGAAGACTCACTACAGCACCAGTTTTAGTTTTGTCATCTGGATCCGGAGGATTCGTCATCTACAGCGATGCATTAGGGAAGGACTTAGGATGTGTGCTTGAGCAGAACAAGAGGGTTATTGCTTATGCTTTTAGACAGTTGAGGCCTCATGAGAAGAATTTGCCACGACCCGTACCCTGATTATGGGTATGAGCACGTGGGTACGTCCAGCCTATGCCGCAAAATCGGCGGTAGAACGCTGTATAGGTCATCTGTAAATACTACAACTAAACAGTATAAGGGTACTTGTCATCTCCGTACGGAGGAATATAATATGGCATAACTCAATCACAAGATAAAACTAGGATAGATAGCACGAAATGGAAATGTGATAAAAGTGAAAACAGGAAATGAGTTCAGGATCCAACACAGCTCAGAGATATAAACAACATCACAGAGTCATAAAATATAATATAAAATACTACAGTCTGAAAACACTAGCTGGATCGCAGTCCAGGCAAACCTAACTAAGCTATACTAGTCCGGGTGTACAAAGTCTAGTGGCTCAACTATCAGGCCACAGTCCTGGACTAAGTCTCCATCTATTTTGACCCCATAGTAGGTCGAGCAGTCTGCCTCAGAATCATCTGTAATATATCAACGGTATCCTGTCAGGAAATGAGCAAGTACAAACACTAACAGCAGTTTCATATGAATTGACAAATTCTATAAGAGACAATTATAATGAAATATAAGACAAAGATATAGGATGACTTGGGAGCTATTCGGAAGCCGAGTTACAACCCGTAAACCAAACAAGGACCGGGGTTATAATCCTTCTCCCGAACAGAACTTAGCCTCCAATCAAGGTTTAGCATAAGATCATGTAGAACATGTGAGTACTAAATATCATAACATGGTAAGAAAAGTACTGAATGTAGAACTGAGTAGGATATATGATGTAATAAAATAAATATAAAATATGTCATAAATTATTAGATCGTTATGTGATCGGCTTGGGAAAATACAGGACAGGCTATCCACTTGGCCCGACAATCACATAAAAATCACTAGAAAGGGTCATCCCAGCCAACCTGGATAACAAGCACAAGGAATAAGATCTCGCTACACCCTACGTGAGGTGAGAGTGGCACAAGCACAAGAATATAGTGACAGGATGGTATTGATCACATAGCCCCTAATAATTCCCCATCCTCGAATAGTATAATATATCCGAACATGACACGTCATGACACGGGATTCCCTAAGAGGGTAGCAAATCCCCTTAGGAATTGACATCTATACAAGTACAGGAAACAAGACAGAAAATGTACCAATATACCAAAAAAATCCAGGAACAACATCTCATGTCATGATCCAACGTATACTAGTCCGTAAACCATCGTGTCGGAAAATCAAGTAAGACACTACAACTGAATCGGATATAGCAGATATCAAGACAATAAAAACTATCAGTGAATGTACTCGTCTGTGGTCCTGAGCTGATAAGGTGAACAGATGCTCAGAGTAATCACAGACCTAAAGATGAGATACTATAAGGCAAAACATGATTTAATAATTAAAGAGAAACTAATTAAGTCATGATATGCAAGTCTAAGTCAAACTAGGTTAAACTAGGTCATACTAGGTCATACTAGATCATACTAGGTCATACTAGGTCACAGGAAGTCAATCCAAGTCAAACTAGGTCAAACTGTGTCAAAGGTTGACTTACAGTTGACTTTTGGTCAACTGGTCAACCTTGGTCAACTCTAGGTCAACTCTAGGTCAACCCTAGGTCAAACTAGGCTAATATTGACCAACTGTTGACTTTCAGTCAACTGGTCATTTGACTTTCAGTCAACTGATCAACTCTGGTTTGGTTTTGGGTCAATTCTAGTAACTTTTAGACTAAGTTTGACTTTCGGTTGATTTTTGTTAACTTTTGGTCAAAACGGTCAACCGAGGTCAAAACTAGTCTAAGAGCACTAATCCTAACCATTACCAACCAAGACAATCAAATTATACTTATATCTCAACACCTTAAACTCATACCTTAGCTTCTAGGTAATTACCTTAACCTTACCTATTACCCTTCACAAAGTATTCCCAATACCTTATCCCGATACATAGGCAACCCTTCCTAAACTTGGTAGACTGACCTAGGCTTCTTAGGGTAGCTAGACACTAACCTATCTAGATATTACCAACCCAGAAATCTAGGTATCTAGCCCATCCAGTCCATCTTATCCCCATGTTGGTCACTCTCAAAATTACCTTAAGGTATCATGAGACATCCTATGGTATCTTGAGATACCACTCTCCTAACGCTATCCAGCCATACTAGCTCTATTAGGATACTAACTTATCTAGTACACTCACTAAACACACCCCACTAGGTCCACAACTCTCAAATCTAACATCTCATATCCTAACTTATACTAACATATAAGCTAACATCTACTAACAATCCTAACTAACAAATATCTAACAACTTGGTAGCAAACTCTATCTAACAAGGGCTAACTAATATAGGAAAATGGCTAAATGGAAGGGGGCTAATTTCTAAAGGAAAAAGGGGATTAAATGGATTAAAACTAAATGCTAAAAAGCTTAAAAAGCTGCCAATAAGCTGTTGCTGAAAAGCTGGTGCTTATTGCACTGCTTATGCTGCTGATTATGCTTATTGCTTGCTGAAACTGCTGCTGCTGCTGCTTACAGAAGCTACTGCTGCTGCTTTTGCTGATGCTGCTTTTGCTTATTGCTTATCAATCACTTATATATATATATATATATATATATATATATATATATATATATATATATATATATATATATATATATATACACACTCAATAATATAAATACTTGTATATATATTATGATACCTGGAGAAAAATGTAATAACAAGCAATAACACATCTCTAACATATAAAAATCTAATATTAAAACATGTATTAAATTATTTAAACACAAGTGTCCAATATTGGGGGTTTCCCACATAGACACAAAGCACAACAAGGACACTCCTAATAACTCCAAATAGACACAAAATGGACACAAATAGAGACACAACCATGGGGGTCATTCCTATGGGTTCAAAATAATCCTATATGCATGTAGGATTGAAATAGAGGGTAGATTTTACCTTCCGGGAGGTGAAATCCAAGGGAACTCCTTCCGATACGTCACTGACACGAAGGGATCTCCAAATGGACACGAAACAAAGCCAAATCCTCCCAAACTTGGCTAGCACCCTCTCTTCATGGAGTAGAGAAGAGATAAAGAAGATTTGATGGAGGAATAGCTTGATTTGGAGATGAAATCAATGGAGGTTTCTCTCAAATTTGGGGAAGAATAAGATAGAGAAATATTTGTGGATAAAACCAAATGAGAATGACTCATTCCCCTCCTATTGTGGCCGGCCCTATATGGCCATATGTCCCCCTTTTGGAATGTCCAAAATGCCCCCTCTAGCTCCTATTGGTTTTAACTTAAATTAGGTTTTGGTTTGAGGCTAAATTAGTCTAGTTTAAATCTCTAATTAACCCAACCTAGTCATGAAATTTAGTCTAACCCTACTAACTTAAATATTATCATATGTGGGCTATGTCTAATTAATAAGTGGGTCCCACTAGAGTCAAAGCTACCCCGGGCCCCCGATACAAGTCGATTGAGTTGAAATTCGAACCCGACTCAAATAACCCCAAAACAATACCATAAATAATAAAAATAAATTCAAAAATATTCTTAAATGAAAAATGACCAAAATACCCTGTTCTTGAAAACAGGGGGTGACAAATCTATCAAACTTAAAAAAAATTTGTCTTCAAAATTAAAATAAAGCAATCACAGGAAACACATACAGAAAACAATTCCATTCAAATACTTTTTAAAAAAAATCACCAATAAAACAAAATCTCTTCGAGGCACATCAAATACTTGTAAATAAAAACTGATACGTGTCCGATACGGACACGAAACCAACACAAAATCACTCCTATCAAAAGTCAAAATTAACAATCACCAATGCAATAAATATCAAAATAATTTAAAGAGGTCAAATGACCAAAATACCCTTAGGCCAGAAATGATATTAAAAATATCCTAATCACATGGTTAGGCTCTAGGTCAAGCAGTCTCTAGGGTTTCACTAGCAACATATCAAAATCACAAGTCATGGCTTTAATAGTTTTAAAATAAAAAAAATAAAAAAATCTCCAAAATCATATCATGATTTAAATGTCAATAAATAAATGATTAAAATTATAAAAGTTAAAATTACCCTCAATTTAAAAGCATGCAGTTCGAGAATTATATGAGTCTGTCCAAAATCATGATACTCAAAATCTTAGTCATGCTAGTGAGCAATGCTATGATATTCATAGAGTCCTCGACTAAGGTACATACCTCTAGAATCATAGTGTTTAAAATTTTTGTATTGCTGCATGCTTGGCCACAAAAATCTTAAATTCCCACACTTGAGAAATACGTCCATAATTCGACTATATGTCCTCACTATGCCTGCTAACATGACGGTAGAAGACTCTAAAATCCCACAATCGAGGCGACCTAGCCCATACGACTTATCTTAGAGGAAAAATCAAAATCCTATCACAAGAATAACAGAACAAAATTGATCATTTAACAAGGAACAGATAGAATCGAATTTCAAGACAGTTATAAGGAGACAAATGCGAGAATGGAATTGAAGATTGGAACCTGCAATCTGTCCTGCTACTGCCTGTGTGTCCTCGACTGTCATGGCGAAAGCTTGCCTCTGCTGGCCTCCCCTAGCCTGCTACACTCTGTCCTGGCCTCCTCGGACTCCACAAGCGTGGCAATCCTTCAGCTGGTGGTCGGGCACCCCACAGTATAGACATACGCCCAACCTCTTCCTACAGGCCTCTCGACTGTGCCCTGGCTTTCCGCAGAAGCCGTACGGAGTAGTCTGCCTTTGGCCCTGTCCCTGGTGCTGGTGGGCACGTGCTGGTGCCTGCTGAATTTGTAACTGAGGCTGCTGCTGAATCTGCCTCTGCTGGAAGTGACTTCGCCGGCCCCGCACTAGAGCTCGCACCAAGAACATCGCTGCCCCTCTTCGACTTGAGGCCGAAATCCTTCTCTGCTATCTGTGCCTCCATCAGTATCTGCTCGAAGGTCGCATCGCGTCGTCCGGAAGTACGAGTGCGAACCACATGAATAAGGCCCCTCCGAAACTTACAGGCCTTATACCCCTCATTCTGGATCAGATCTGGTACCAACCTACTCAGACGGAAGAACTCCACTGCATACTCGTCCATCGACGAGTTCCCCTGCACCAATCCGACGAACTGGGCCTCCAGAGCTGTCAAAGCCACATCGGGGTAGAACTTCTCCTTAAAGAGCCGCCTGAAGTTCTCCCATGTCAAACCTCTCACCGATGCACGAGGATCCGTGCAAAACTAAGTCAAGACGATATCAAAAAACTGACTCACCGCAGACGTCACCCAAAGTCCTTTCGGGACCTCTGCTAACTCCAGGCTCCGCTGGACATCCTCCAACCAGTCATCTGCATACATGATACCTTTGGTACCTTTGAAGTCCCTTGGGTTCATCTTCCTAAAATCTAGACATATGCCAGGCTACCCCTGACCCTGTTGTTGCTGAACTGGGGCACCCTGAATTGTACCCGATACAACCCTCTCAACTACTGCCATCGCCAGGTGGTGGGAGTTTTCCATGCTCTGCCGTAGCACCTCTGTCTGGCGGTGATATGCGTCAGCCTGATGCTACTGTGCCTCGGCCTGGGCCCTCTGGGTCTGCAACATCTGCTGTAGAAGGACCATTATCTGCTGTACAGCTGGAGGTAGAAGACCTCCTGGAACCGTCGCTGCTACTCCCGCCTGAAGGACAGGAACTGAGGTGGCAACTCCCTCAACTGCAGCTCCCGCAGCCGGAGGTGGAGGTCCTACCGGATCGGACCTCTCTGGAACAGTACTAGATCCTGCTGCCTGAGAGCGAGTAATCGACATCATGAGGATAGATTGAAATAAGGAATCAATATAGCACATGATAGAGAATATCAAAGAAGGACAATTGAATTCAAATGCAAGAAGAGTTGTCATGGTAATCAAAAGATCAGAAATTTTCTAAAATGTGATTGAGTAACTCCTATCATATCCTAGATCCTATATCCTAATTGCAGGCTCGTAATTAGTACTCTAAGTCGAGCACCATTACGAGATTGTACTAACTGCGACACTGACCTGCATAGGCTACCACAAAAATGTGTCACGATCCGTACCCTGATTAGGGGCACGAGCACGTGGGTACGTCCAGCCTACGCCACAGAATCGGCGGTAGAACGCTGTATAGGTCATCTGTAAATACTACAACTAAACAGTATAAGGGTACATGTCATCTCCGTACAGAGGAATATAATATGGCATAACTCAATTACAAGATAAAACTAGGATAGATAGCACGAAATGGAAATGTGATAGAAGTGAAAACAGGAAATGAGTTCAGGATCCAACACAGCTCAGAGATATAAACAATATCACAGAGTCATAAAATATAATATAGAATACTACAGTCTGAAAACACTAGCTGGATCGCAGTCCAGGCAAACCTAACTAAGCTATACTAGTCCGGGTGTACAAAGTCTAGTGGCTCAACTATCAGGCCACAGTCCTGGACTAAGTCTCTATCTATCTCGACCCCATAGTAGGTCGAGCAGTCTGGCTCAGAATTATCTGTAATATATCAACGGTATACTGTCAGAAAAATAAGCAAGTACAAACACTAACAGCAGTTTCATATGAATTGACAAATTCTATAAGAGACAATTATAATAAAATATAAGACAAAGATATAGGATGACTTGGGAGCTATTCGGAAGCTAAGTTACAACCCGTAAATCAAACAAGGATCGGGATTGTAACCCTTCTCCCAAACAGAACTTAGCCTCCAATCAAGGTTTAGCATAAGATCATGTAGAACATGTGAGTACTGAATATCATAACATGGTAAGAAAAGTACTGAATGTAGAACTGAGTAGGATATATGATGTAATAAAATAAATATAAAATGTGCCATAAATTATTAGAGCGTTATGTGATCGGCTTGGAAAAGTACAGGACAGGCTATCCACTTGGCCCGACAATCACATAAAAATTACTAGAAAGGGTCATGCCGGCCAACCTGGATAACAAGCACAAGGAATAAGATCTCGCTACACCCTACGTGAGATGAGAGTGGCGTAAGTACAAGAATATAGTGACATGATGGTATTGATCACATAGCCCCTAATAATTCCCCATCTCTGAATAGTATAATAGATTCGGACATGACACGTCATGACACGGGATTTCCTAAGAGGGTAGCAAATCTCCTTAGGAATCGGCATCTATACAAGTATAGGAAACAAGACAGGAAATGTACCAATATACCAAGAAAAATCTAGGAACAACATCTCATGTCATGATCCAACGTATACTAGTTCGTGAACCATCGTATTAGAAAATCAAGTAAGACACTACAACTGAATCAGATATAGCAGATATCAAGACAATAAAAACTATCAATGAATGTACTCGCCTGTGGTCCTGAGCTGATAAAGTGAACAGATGCTCAGAGTAATCACAGACCTAAAGATGAGATACTATAAGTCAAAACAGGGTTTAATAATGAAAGAGAAACTAATTAAGTCATGATATACAAGTCTAAGTTAAACTAGGTCATACTAGGTCATACTAGATCATACTAGGTCATACTAGGTCACATGAAGTCAATCCAAGTCAAACTAGGTCAAACTGGGTCAAAGGTTGACTTACAGTTGACTTTTGGTCAACTGGTCAACCCTGGTCAACTCTATGTCAACCCTAGGTCAAACTAGGCTAATGTTGACCAACTGTTGACTTTCAGTCAACTGGTCAACTCTGGTTTGGTTTCGGGTCAATTCTAGTCACTTTTAGGCTAAATTTGACTTTTGGTTGATTTTTGTTAACTTTTGGTCAAAACGGTCAACCGAGGTCAAAACTAGTCTAAGAGCGCTAATCCTAACCATTACCAACAAAGACAATCAAATTATACTTATATCTTAACACCTTAAACTCATACCTTAGCTTCTAGGTAATTACCTTAACCTTACCTATTACCCTTCACAAAGTATTCCCAATACCTTGTCCCGATACATAGGCAACCCTTCCTAACCTTGGTAGACTGACCTAGGCTTCTTAGGGTAGCTAGACACTAACCTATCTAGATTTTACCAACTCAGAAATCTAGGTATCTAGCCCATCCAGTCCATCTTATCCCCATGTTGGTCACTCTCAAAATTACCTTAAGGTATCATGAGACATCCTATGGTATCTTGAGATACCACTCTCCTAACGCTATCCAACCATACTAGCTCTATTAGGATACTAACTTATCTAGTACACTCACTAAACACACCCCACTAGGTCCACAACTCTCAAATCTAACATCTCATATCCTAACTTATACTAACATATAAGCTAACATCTACTAACAATCCTAACTAACAAGTATCTAACAACTTGGTAGCAAACTCTATCTAACAAGGGCTAACTAATATACGAAAATGGCTAAATGGAAGGGGACTAATTTCTAAAGGAAAAAGGGGATTAAAGGATTAAAACTAAATGCTAAAAAGCTTAAAAAGCTGCCAATAAGCTGCTGCTGAAAAACTGCTGCTTATTGAACTGCTTATGCTGCTGATTATGCTTATTGCTTGCTGAAACTACTGCTGCTGCTTTTTGCTGTTGCTTATTGCTGCTTTTGCTTATTGCTTATCAATCACTTATATATATATATATATATATATATAAATACTTGTATATATATTATGATATATACATGAAAAAAAATGTAATGACAAGCAATAACACATCTCTAACATATAAAAATCTAATATTAAAACATTTATTAAATTATTTACACAAGTGTCCAATATTGGAGGTTTTCCACATGGACACAAAGCATAACAAGGACACTTCTAATAACTCCAAATGGACACAAAATGGAGACACAACCATGGTGGTCATTCATATGGGTTCAAAATAATCCTATATGCATGTAGGATTGAAATAGAGGGTAGATTTTACCTTCCGGGAGGTAAAATCCAAGGGAACTCCTTCCGATACCGCACCGACACGAAGGGATATCCAAATGGACACGAACCAAAGGCAAATCCTCCCAAACTTGGCTAGCACCCTCTTTTCATGTCACGACCCGCACCCATTTTTTTTAAAACGGATACAAGACGTGTCCAAGCCAGCATACGCCGCAGTGTCGGCGGTAGAACGCTGTCACGGCCATGAAGATCAAAATCACAAATAATGCTCATTCACATAATTAATTTAACTTACAATGATCACAAGTTTTATATTTGTAGAAAAATATAAACTTGTACAAATAAATGATTGACTACAACTCAACTATCTAGCTAGTCTCTAGGCTTTTGTCTGCAAGTATTTCCGTCACTCCCCAAGCTAAGTGAATCCACGGCCAACCTGAAAATGTTGGTTTCCAATCAAGAATAGAACGAGCACAATTCACTGAATGCAATTTCAAATAAAGAAAATGACTATAAAGCAAAGGTTAGACATCAATCATGAGTTTTGAAAATAAACAGTAAATACGGAAAACCAATAGCAAATAAATAGACAAAAAATACTTTCCCAACTGTTAGAAGTACCCTTGATATGCGATCGGTCTGGGTTACTACACCGCACGGTCTACGATGTCTACTTGCATGAAAATAAGCACTGTCTACGATGTCTACTTGCAGAAAAATAAGCACTATCTACGATGTCTACTTGCAGAAAATAAGCACTGTCTACGATGTCTACTTGCAAAAAAATAAGCACTATCTACGATGTCTACTTGCAAAAAAATAAGCACTGTCTACGATGTCTACTGCATGAAAATAAACACTGTCTACAGTCGGATCACACATCCTTGGTACTTCTCATTCCTGACTCAACAATTTATAATAGAGTATCAAATCACATAACCAATGACCAATCAATGAGATATAGTAAAAATCAATATTGAAAACAGACAATAAACTGTACTCGCCTGTGGTCCTCTGCTAGTGAAACCGACAATCTGAATTACTCAATGTGCCACAATAGTCAAAACCCGTATAACAGTCCCCGGATGCTGAAATAGACAATACCAATGATCTCAGAATAGTCAAATTAGCTAGGATTGTCTGTCCTTAAGTCCAATTCTGGACACAGGGGCAAAACGGTAATTTCGGGCCAAAACGGTATCCGCCGTTGGACCCGCTTTGCACCGAAAATCGTGCCAGAGTCAATGGTCTCTAAAGTCATCAAACTACATGTCTACAGATCCGATTTTCAACCGTATGTCCAAAGTTGGATTCCGGCGGACCGTGCACAAAATCACCCGTTGAGTCGGACCGAAGGGCCCACGAAACGGCAATTTTATCAACTGTCTCAGAATCGGGCCAAACTTGGCATACAGGACCAGAAAAACGATACGGTCCTGTTGGCGCAAGTTTCGTCTCGATCTGACGAGCGTACACAAAGTAATTGGGAAACTTGCATAGAGGCTGATACGGTAAATTTCGACGGATACGCATCAAATTCGTCGCGCACACGCGACCAATTTGAATTCCGTCAAAGCCCAAACGACCATGAAGTAGTTATGCACCTTTCGATGCTTACTGTGCGCAACCACGTCGCCCGGAATGGCGGGACGCACGTCGTATCGAAGATTTTTCTAGTTTTGAAAACTGTTTTTAAACCTATTTTTCTCGAACTTTAAAAACTGATTTCTTTGCATACAATTATTGAAATTCGAAAATACAAAATAGGTTAGGATGCCCTATATGTTGTCTTCAAGTGTCTTCAATTAGTTTTCTAAAATTTTTAATGGGTTGACTGGAATCGTTCTCCAAAGAGGGCTACTTGGGACTGTTGAAAACTGTTGTATAAACAATTTTCTCGTCGACTTTACGTCGATTTCTCCTGGACCTTTATTACGATCTATACTAATCTAGTTTCTAGGATGTAAAGTTGGTTGGGTTAGGAGCATACCCGAACAAACGGCTCGGCGAATGATCGACTGTGCGCGACGAATGGTCGCTGCGAAACTCGTCCGAGGCTGCACGTTGTTGCTGTTGTTCCTTGCGCGCGCGCGCGCGAGTGCGGCCTGGCCGTGCGCGGCGGTGGTCGGTCGTGCCACGACGTCGGGTGGCCGCCGGCGAGGTCGTGAGATTGTTGGGGAGGCGCTGAGTGTTTGCACGAATTAGGTTTAGGGTCTCGATGGGTTTTTCTCGTCGAGCAGACCTCTCGGTTGTTCTCGTTTACAATTATATAAGGCTCTGTTTGTAAACAGAGTTGGGGAACAGTCGGCCTCTTGCTGCGCCTAGTCGCATGCAGGAACATGTGGGCCTAATGGCTGTCGGGACCAACTGGGCTGTGGTTGGGCTGGGATTTGGGTTTTCTCCTCCTTATTCTTTTCTTATTCTATTTCATTTCATGTTTAGTAAATAATAACTATATATATATATATATATATATATATATATATATATATATATATATATATTCATATATATATATATATATACATACATGTATACCTACTACTATATGTATTTATATATATACACATACACATATATATCATATATATTTATATATTATACATACGCATACACCCATATATATATATATGTATATATACATGCACATATATATTGTATATTTCTTTACTCTATATACTTAAAACTATATATATATATATATATATATATATATATATATATATATATATATATATATATATATATATATATATATATATACATATATACGTATATTGAAATACGTACATATACATATATACGTATATTGAAATACGTACATATACATATATACGAATATTTATATATATATACATATACATATATATATATATATATATATATATATATATATATATATATATTTTTTAGTATATATATATATATATATATATATATATATATATATATATATATATATATATATCCACACACGTATAACCAATAATAATAAAATAGTATTATTTAATAATAACCTCGGTAATATTGATAATAAAATAATAATAATAATAATAATAATAATACTAGTAATAACAAAATAAGATGGACCGTTAATGGGTATAGACTTGGATGAACCTCCTATACTCCTGCTCCAAATGGTCGACACAAGTCAATGCAAGTATCCCAGAAGTGCCACCTTAATAGTACGCACCACAACTTATTTGTAGAAAATATTTGTATATCCTACGATAAATATAAAATAATGCATATGCTTAAAATACGTTTACATGGACATCTTGGATGCCCTACATCACTGCATGGGCTTGTGCTTAGTTTGGGTTCTGTCTGGACTGGTTTGGTACAACCCGGTCTTCTATACGTCAATAAATAAATTAATATATAATTAAAACAACTATAGAGGTTAAGTCTCAACTTGGCCTGATTTTCCTAATTAGGACATCACTATGGCTCGGCCTTCCCTGGCAGGGCTAATACACTAGTCCAGGCACGCCACTGCACTATCCATGCCATGATTCTTGGTCATCTTGTACTCCAATCTCAACCATGGCTAGAGTCGCCTACCGTAATAGTAAACTAAATAATTATTTATAATAATCTAAAATCACCAATTAAATATAATAAATAAAATAAAAATATTTTAAAATCTCCGGAAAGGGGAGCTATACTTCATGGTGTAGAGAAGAAATAAAGAATATTTGATGGAGGAATAGCTTGATTTGGAGATAAAATCAATGGAGGTTCCTCTCAAATTTGGAAAAGAACAAGAGAGAGAAATATTTGTGGATAAAACCAAATGAGAATGACTCATTCCCGTCCTATTTTGGTCGGCCCTATATGGCCATGTGTCCCCCTTTTGGAATGTCTAAAATGCCCCCCTCTAGCTCCTATTGGTTTTAACTTAAATTAGATTTTGATTTGAGGCTAAATTAGTCTAGTTTGAATCTCTAATTAACCCAACCTAGTCATAAATTTTAGTCTAACCCTACTAACTTAAATATTGTCATATGTGGGCCATATCTAACTAATTAGTGGGTCCCACTATAGTCAAAGCTACCCCGGGTCCCCGATACAAGTCAGATTGAGTTGAAATTCGAACCTGACTCAAATAACCCCAAAACAATATCATAAATAATAAAAATAAATTCTAAAAATATTCTAAAATGAAAAATGACTAAAATACTCCTGTTCTTGAAAATTGGAGGTGACAGAATTACCCTACACATGACTTGGAGCTTGTAGCAGTCATTTTTGCCTTGAAACTGTGGAAGCATTATTTGTATTGAGAGAGAGTGGACATCTTCAAGGATCACAAAAGCCTGAAGTATGTCTTTACCCAGAAGGAACTGAATATGAGGTAGCGGAGATGGCTGGAACTCATGAAGGATTTTGACATCAATCTGTAATACCATCCAGGGAAGGCGAATGTGGTAGCAGATGCTCTCAGTCGATATCCTGTTGCTATATTTCTCACTATGGATCGGCATCTTTTGGAGGATCTTGAGAGTCTGGGGATCGGGATTATTCTTCCGAGAGTTGGAGGGCAGCTGATGCACATGCAGATACAGTCGGGACTGATAGAGAAGATCAAGGAGGCCCAGTTTCTAGATGAGGGACTCTGATGTCTCAGAGGCCAGGCAGAGGCAGGATTGCTCGATGACTTCACTATTACAGATGATGGATCCTTGAGGCACGGAAACCAGTTGTGTGTGCCCAAGGATTTACGGAAGGAGGTTATGCAGGAGGCCCACCAGTCGCAGTATTCTATTCATCCTGGATCTACCAAGATGTATAAGGATCTGCGAGAGTATGTTTGGTGGTATGGGATGAAACGAAAGGTTGCCAAATTCGTTTCCAGATGCCTTGTGTGCCAGCAAGTCAAGGCGGAGCACCAGAGACTAGCAGGATTACTCCAGCCTTTACCTATTCTGGAGTGGAAGTGGAAACACATCACCATGGACTTCATCTCTGGTTTACCACGTACGCTCGGTGGCAAGGATGCTATTTGGGTTATCGTGGACAGACTGACGAAATTCGCTCACTTCATTCCGTTTAAGGTAGGACTGTCGACCGAGAAGCTTGCAGACTTCTACATGCGTCAGATTGTGCGGATCTACGGAGTCCTGGTGAGCATCATTTCAGATAGGGACAGCCGCTTCACATCATACTTCTGGAGGAGTCTACAGCTGAGCTTGGGATCATAGTTGAAGTTCAGCACCGCCTATCATCCACAGACTGACGGGCAGTCCGAGAGGACCATTCAGACACTGGAGGATATTTTGTGGGTTTGTGCACTCGACTTCGGCGATTCGTGGGAGGATCACTTGTACCTTGTGGAGTTTGCCTATAATAATATTATCAGCCTAGCATCGAAATGACACCATTCGAGGCACTGTATGGGCGGAGATGTCGTACACCTTTATCTTGGGACGACGTTGGCGAGAGGACCTTGCTTGGTCCAGAGATGGTGGTAGACTTAGCTGAGAAGATCAGATTGATCAGGGAGCATCTCAGAGTTGCACAGGATTGGCAGAAGTACTGGGCGGACAGCAGCAGACGACCACTGGAGTTCACAGTTGGAGATAGAGTGTTCCTGAAGATCTCGTCGACCAGAGGCATCATTCGTTTCGGCAGAGGCGGGAAGCTCATTCCGAGGTACATCGGACCTTTCGATGTGACGGCACAGATTGGCGAGGTGGCCTATCGACTAGCGCTTCCTGCAAGCTTGGAGGGAGTACATGACGTCTTCCATGTGTCCCAGCTTTGACGCTATATTCCAGATCCGAGCCATGTGGTGGACTACTCAGAGCTAGAGGTGGGTTCGAGCTTGACCTAGGAGGATCAGCCAGTGGAGATCCTTGATCGGAGGGTGAAGCAACTGCGGAATCAGACTATTCTACTTGTCCGAGTCATGTGGAGACACCACTCTCCGAGAGAGCCCACATGGGAGCGCGAGGACGAGATACGAGAGCGTTATCCTAGTTTGTTTGCCTGATTGTACTTTTGTTTTGAGAAAGTAATTCAATAAATGACTTGATAATTGTTTTAGGATTTATTTGTTTATGAATTGTCGAGTTTCGAATTTCGAGGAAGAAATTTTTTAAGGAGAAGAGATTTGTAACCCCACTTCCCGAATATTTTGGTATAATATTTTGTAAATATAATAATTTTTGGTTTAAAAAGAAATAATAAATTTTCTAAATTAAAGTTCTTACAATTGTTTTATATTTTTTATCAAATTGGTTTGAAGCTCAGCCTATTCTTCCTCTTAAGCCAATACCGAAGCCTGGCCCATTCACCTCAGGCCCAAATCCTTGGTCAGTTGGTAACTACTCATGAAGAGCATTCTTCTTTACCAAATAAACGTTCAATTCAAATTCCTTTCTTTCCATTCAGTTAAAAGTTTTAGAGGACATTACTCTGCATTCTTCCTTATTTTGGACGAATTCTCAGTGAGAGGATCAAATTTGAATCTCTAACAAACTTTCAAAATCTCTTTGAGAAATTCCCAAATTGTTGGCGCCAAAGCAGAATGTTCTATAACCGATTCTTCTTTCCTATTTAAATCCTTTCTTTCACCATCAGATCTAGAGTCCATCAGACCTAGAATTTATTTCTCCCCTTTAAATCATCATTCCTGAAGCTTGTCCTTCTTCCTGAGAGTACGACGATGACGACGACGAAAAGTTTGCTGGCCAGCCCACTGAGAAGTTTACTGGCCAGCCCACTGAGAAGTTTCTTGACTAGCCCATTGAGATGTTCCCTCACCAGCCCAATGAGAAGTTGTAAACCCTTGAAATCAATTATTGTTAACCTTTCTTTATTTTCCTAAAGTACCAAAGAAATTATGGAGTTAGATGTAATCTTTCACCAAGCATAAAGGAGAAGGACTTCTTTACAAAAATTGATTTCTCTAGGGCTTTAATGCAAGTTTGCTTATTCAAAATCCAAAGGAGCTATAGCCGGTTGCAACCCCTGTCATTGAGTCGATCATAAATTATAAAATTCAAACACTCTCAAGTATTTTGAGATAAACCATAAGAGATTCAAATCTTTTTCCCATATCTCTATGAGAAATACAAACTTAGCTATATATAGAAGTTGAGGCAACCGTTCCTACTCTCTTCGAACCCTAATCCCTACAACTACCAGGTAATTCTTCTCCTTCTAAATTTCTGTCATCGATCCACAATAAGGTACAACCTAAGTATATGACCCAATGTTGGGGAGGAATTATGGGTGTATTCTATGTATAGATCGATTAGAATAAATCATGTTTAAACTATTATGAATGGACAACTTCTTGTACCCGTTCATGGATACACAGATCCGAGGAAGGATCAATTGATACTGTCAGTGGGGGCGGGTTCCAACTGTGTTCAGAAAGAGATGCATATGAGAGTTTATGCTTTGTTCGATCAAACCAATCTCAGTAACAGATGGTTGCCATCTTGGTATCGTATTTGATATCATACCCTGCTAAAATAGCAGATGATACTCGAGGAGTATCAGTTGATACTCGACAAGTATCAGCGGCTACCCAATGCAGTAATAGGTTTCACTTGTTCGAGATAACCTAGTATCAGAGGAATTCATAAATCCACCTCTAATATCAGATGATAATGGGATATCGAGGACCAGATGGTTATTCGATACTTGAGTTCACCTTTGTACCATGAATAACCTGAGAAAACTCCGAGTACCGACCTACCGTATGACAAATTGATACTTGATAGTCATATCTGACCCCTGTAGCAATTTGGTATCAGTATTGATATGTGTCTCTGAACCTCCTCATGTTACAGATTACCGTGGACCCTACTGTAGACTCAGATATCTGATTTTCAGTATCGGAGTTGCAGTATCAAATTGATACATGTATAACCAGGGCAAACCCCAAATATCCGATTAATGTTAGTGCCAAACTCAACTTAGTATCATACTGATACTTAGCAGCAACCTGACATTCGAGTAGGCCTTAATTTCATAACAAGTAAGTCATTAACTTCTTATGCAATGGTATGGCCATAACCGGATGAACCTCAATCTAGTGCATCAACCCACATTATCCAGTATAGAGCCAAGAGGTAATCATCTACATCTTGACACATTAACTTGTTTTGCTGTCTTTGATTACCAATCCTTTTTCTTAACAGAAGCACCAAGCATATCCCTTGTAGCAGTTAATAACATTAGTTACACTTGGATTCTGAGATCAGTCGGGTCATATCCTTATCAATGGTTATTTATATTTGAAATCAAGTTGTACTCGACGTTAGTCGATAAGTATCAGTCATTTCGTACTCTTGATGTAAAACATTTGGGTGGGTAAAAAGGGATATTCTTAAGATTACTGACACCATCGTGAACCCTTTTACCATTTTTGTGAATCATTATTTTTCCAACTTCCTATGTTTAAGGAAGGCATCAGACTTGATGAGTTATCCTATCCTTGCATTAGTCTTGAGATATATCAGTGGTAACTAAGTCCATATGGGTCGTGTACAGAGAACTGAGTTAACATAGACTTGTTGTTTCAAGTGGTATCAGTGAAAGTAGATTAAAAAAGGATTAACCCAAGATACTGTATCTAAATGTCGTAGCCAGTGTACTCAGTTTAAGAGTTAGAGAGGCATGTGGGAGAAGGTGAATATAGGGTCAGTCTACCAAACAGAGTGGGTATTTGTGATATACAAATAGTAAAACAACTTAGTTAGACTGAACTTCAAAACCCAAAGCTAAGTATATAGAGTAACCTTGATCTATTTTCATTCTTTAACAGTGTAACTACTTAAATAGGTTACTTGGATATCGATTTGGATTCTGAACAGTACCAGCAGCTCAGAACACCAGGCGAGTAAAATTTATTGTTTGTTTTCGATATTGATGATTACTATATTTTACTGTTGGTTATTCGTTATGTAGTTTTTTTGTCATCTTTTTATATTCTGTCATATTTTGTGGAGTCGCGATGAGAAGTATCAAAGATGTGTAATCTGACCGTAGACATTGTTTATTTTCTGCAAGTAGACCTCGTAAAAATTGTTTATTTTTTGCAAGTAGACCCCGTAGCCATTGTTTACTTTCTGCAAGTAGACCTCGTAGATATTGTTTATTTTCATGCAAGTAGACCTCGTAGACCTCGCGGTGTAGTGTCCCAGACCGATCACATATCAAAGGTACTTCAAACAGTTGGGAAGGTATTTTTGGTTTATTTATTTATCGTGGAATTTTTGTCATTTCTCACATATTTTTCTGCTTATTTTTAAAACATATAATTGATGTCTAACCTTTGCTTTATAGTCATTTTTATATATTGGAACTGCATTCAGTAAATTATACTCATTCTATCCTGACTGGATAACCCAAAATTTTAGGTAATTATGACGAAGATTTATGTCTCGAGTAATATGGCCCTTATTTTGGAGATGTCGCTGAGGCAGATTTTACTTTTCAGGAGGAGTTTGCAGCAGCTGACCCCGCTTCTCTCGCTTAGATGCTTTTAGATATTTTTAGACATTGTAGTGGAGGTTGATATTTGATTTTTGAGACTTGTAGTTGGGAGTTTATTTACCTGTGGACTTCATACATTCATTTTGAGATTAGTTATATATATCTTCTCTATTTCCATCCAGTTGAGTTGTGATCTTATGTTGTTGTCTCCCAATTGGAGTACATACTATTATTGTGTGGTTGTTCATCATATTGTTATAGCGTTCTACCGCCGACTCTGCAGTGTAGGCTGGGCATGCACACGATTCCTGTCCAATTATTGGGTGCAGGTCGTGACACATTTTTATGGTGGCCCATGCAGGTCTGTTTTTGCAAGGAACGCAAAACCGTAGTAGTACTTAAGTTAGTCGTACTACTGCGGGCCTGTAACTAGGAATAGGATTAGGAATCTAAGGACCATCCCCCACATGTTTAAACTATGTTATTGACTTCTATACTCGACTTCAAGTACTCTTTATGCATCCTGTTTGAATCTTTCTACCGTCTAATAATTTTTCTTACTTTCAGCCAATTGATTCGCAAGACAGGAACAACGCTGCACTGAACACTCCACCGACCGTTGGCAAACTTTTCACCTACAGTACCCCACCGATGCAGGGAGGCCAGCTTACTCACCAGGGCGACCCGACTCAGTCGCAGTACTCGAGGTTCTGCAGGGACGACATTCTACCACCTCCGCAGTTTCCTCCACAGACTCCAGTACCAGCACCCATTCCCCCCAGCACCTGTCCCACCTACCATGCACCCGGCACCAGCAGTATACCCGCCACCTACGATGCATCCAGTACCAGATATGTATCCAGCACCTATGATGCATCAAGCACCAGTTATGTATCCGGCACCTACCATGCATCCAGCGCCAGTGATGTACCCGGCTCTTGTTCTTCCTCCGCCACCGATACTGGACAATGTCACACTCCTGGGAATCTTCCAGCAGCAAGCCAACATGTTCCGTGACACTTTGAGAGAGGCTCTTCAGATTAGAGATGCTCCTCAGCAGTGCTCCGGAACCTCTAAGAACTTCATGAACCTCAGGCCCAGGGAATTCCATCGGACAGAAGGAATTCTCTATGCTGATAAGTGGATGGAGAACGTGGAGCGATACCTGAAGATGGCCTAAGTCCCAGAAGATCTGAAGATTGAGTCAGCTAATGGACAGCTTTTCGACATTGCGTGGACGTGGTACCAAGGCGAGCCCCAATTTTTTGTCCCAGACGTCACTTGGAAAGAATTCAAGCGGCTATTTAAGAAGAAATTCTATCCCGATGTAGCTCGAGAGGCATTGGTGAGTCAGTTCGAGCACTTGGAGCAAGAAAATTTCACCGTTGATGAGTACATCGTGGAGTTTTTTTCGCCTCAGCCGTTTCGTGGAGAGTTTGGTCAACAACCAAGAGAGCAATGCAAGAAGATTCAGGAAGGGACTATCTCACGAGATTCTCTTAGCCATCGCCACCAGCCGAGCCACTACTTATGAGGAGATTCTGGAGGTCGCCCAAGCAGTAGAAAAAGAGCTGAATTATAAACCAAAGAGGAGTCGAGATACTTTCGGAGGAAGCAACAACCAATCAGCCCCGACAAAGCATCCCAAATTATAGCCGAAGGTCTTTCAGTACCAACATCAGCAGCAGTTCCAGCCTGCTGGTAAAACCCTAGCTTATCAGCAGAACCAAGTTCCAGCCCGAGCCCAGACGCAACAGCCGCAGAGACAGTTACAGCAGGTCCCGTAATGCACTCACTGCAGGAGGAGAGGACACATTTGGAACGATTGCAGGAAGAGACTCGGAGCATGTTTATATTGTGGATCGCTATCGCACCAGCTGAAAGACTGCGTACTGGTCCCTAATCGGACAGGACGCGAGATGGTACTAGCACCGAGAGGACCAGCAGTTCCACAGCCATGAGGTCCAGCTCTATCCACTCAGCAGCAGCGGTTCGCTCAGCAACAACAGAGAGGAGCACTCTAGCAGGGCAGAGCTTTTTGTAGGAACGAAATCGTAAAGCAGAATACTCTAGAGGGGGGGTGAATAGAGTAGGCAGCGGAATATTGCTAATTAAAAATCTTGTTAGCAGTTAAATTACAGATATAAAAAATCACAAAGTAAATGACAGAAATAAAAAGTGATCAGAAGGCAAACGTAAACACCGAGATTTATACTGGTTTCCCTCTTGTGAGGATTAGTCCAGTCGGAAGAACTCTAGCTTCCAGTTGAATCCACTACTGGAAAATTCCGTAAGTTTTCATACGAAGTCTTTGCAACTTCTACAGACACGAGCTTTGATATGAAGAACTCGACCAACTTCAATTGTGAAGAGTTGTATCTTCTATCAAGCCTCTGATTACAACCGCTCTGAAACTTCTAGACCGTACCGCACTGGCAAATCGACTAGAGGATTGTAACTGGCTTGGGATTTAAAAATGAAAGCTTTTTAGAACTCTTTGGAAGAAATATAAGATTTAGAAGAGAAGAGAAGAGATTGAAAGTGAATTGGTGATTTGAAATGATCGAAATACTTCTCTATTTATAGTTTTTCCAAAGACAGAACTCTGACAGAATTCGGACAGAATTCGGACATAACTCTTTGTAACAAACCGCAACTGAAGGATGACCAAGTTCAAAATCAAACGTTCACTAACGTTCATCTTGGCCGAACTCTGGCCGAGTTTTGCTAGGGTTCTGCCAGTTCATTTTTGAAAAAAATTAATTTGGCTTTTTGAAAAGTCCTTCAGAAGCTTTTTGTAAAAATGATATTTTTCAAAAATATAGGTCATTTTTAAAGAGATAGGTCAGTTTTGAAAACAATTCCGGACAGCCTATTTGCCAGTACGACTTGGTGTACAATGTATTCCTAGACTTAATAAAATGAAAAATTATATTGCTTTGAAGGAAATACATTCTGAATGGCAAACGGCTTCAGTCTTGAACATAGTAGATATCCATCGTTGAGCAGTATCCAAAATGTCGTAGGTAAACATCTGAATTGACTTGCATTTATATCGAGACAGAGTTTGATCAATTATTAAAATCAGGTTTGACCATGACCAATAGGCCAACAATTTCTCCCATTTTGATAATTGACAAACCTTCCGATATAACATCTAAGTTTGGATCAATTCAAAAATGTATACAAAAAATTGTTCATAACCTGTATTCATGAAGATGTTAGATCTATTTCTCCCCGTTGTCACTTAGCAAAAGAGAAAGCTCCCCCGCTATAAATGCATAAGTAACACACAGTGAAGAAACACAAAAAAATATATATAAAACATTCATCACAGGTATGGTATAAACAGTTAAAAAGATATTGTATAAACAACACAGGCATGGTATTTGTCACAGGCAGTTTATATGGAAGCAAGAAAAGTAATGCTATAGTAAAGCTGAAACAAATAAAATGCTGAATAATAAACTAAGTGAAACGTATGCCAAACTGAGGCATAATAAAAACCATGTCTATGAAGAGTCACAAATAATAACTAAAAGAGTGCTGATAATATCTTGGAATGTCGGAACATTTCCAAGTAAACATAAGACAAAAGTATCAGTCTCAATATGTAACATCTCAAAAATCATCATCCTCATAATCATCGTCATCAGCTGCAGCGCCAGCATGTCCAGAAGGACCAACTCCAGAAGTACCAGCCCCAGAAGTATGAGGAGTGGCACCAGTAGTACGATACCAATCGTAAGCATTCCCTGGCTGGAACAGAGAGTGTACCGCCTCATCATCAATACGGTAGCCAGAAACAGAAGGGTCTCGAGGTAGAGGGCTAGCAGAGTGATCCGTCTGTGCAAATCTCAGATCGACGAAGGAGTTGGCAATAGCCTGGAATTGAGTCACGTCAGGGAACTCATGTTCCCTGGAAGTGTCAACAAAGAATGACTGCAGATCTGATAGGTGCTGATGAATACCCTCAAATGTCATAGGGTAAGAATGAGGAGGACCAGGTGCTGTGTGAGTAGGTACAGGAGGAGCAGGTACAGTAGGTAGAGGAATAGTAGCAATGCTGCGATGAAAGAGTTTGAGGAACTTGGGTTCAGGGTCAACAGCACAAGTAGATAGGTCAATGTCAAATCTCTGAAAGATGCGTGGGATGAGCATCGCATAAGAGAGGTTGCGGTCTCTTCCGCGATATTTATCCATCATCTGAATGATAGTCTTAGGGGCAGAAAAAGGAATCCCCTTAAGAATGTGATACAGAGCAGAAAGCTCAAGTGCAGTGACATCATCTTTGGAAGTGGATTTTGGAAGTAAAGTGGAATAGATGATGCGATGTAATTCGTAGTTAAACAAATTCAAGTTATTAGCCTTGAACTTTCCAGGACAAGCACGTGCGGACGCACAAAGCTCATTCTTGAAACTAACGAGAGTCGTACCATCGGAGAAATCAAAATTAGTGATGTCATCGAACGGGGTACCTTCGTTTGGAATACCAAGGATTCTCGCTAACGTTTCATCAGTGAATTCGATATCGATCCCTCCGACACGTGTTCTCGCGGTAAAAGTGTCTAACACGAAATTACAATAGAATAATCTAATGACATTAGTAGCAATAGGAAATTGTAAGGTAACAAAATATTGTAACCCTAATACCTCAAAGTAAGGGCGGTGGTCAGGAAAGACAGTCCATTTAATCGGTGATCCGGTACAGATAGTACGCATAATGAAATCGGCATACCATAATAAAGCTTGGTCGGAAGTTTTGAAGTAAAACTCGTCTGATGCACCATCATCCGATTGAACCGAAAAAAAAAGGGAATCTGTATGCGGATCCGAAGATGATGCCTCTTCACTGGCATTGGTCTTCTTCCTCTTGAAGGGATTGAACTTAGGCATTCTTTTCCAAAAATTTTAGAAACCCTAAGAATTTGAAAGTGGAGGAGAGAAGGAATTATACCTTCCAAGAATTGGATATATTATTGAGGACAAAATTCTCCGCACGAATCCAAAGTTTGGACGAAGATCTCCACACGGATTGAAAGAACAATGGTGGAGAAGAGCTAGGGTTTGGAGGCACGGCTGCTGCTGTTTGAGGATGTTTGAAAGAATGAAGAAGATGGGGGCCTCGGGTTCTGGCTGGTACACATATATATACCCAGCCGAACTCTGGCCAAATTCGGACCGAGCTCGGGCCGAATTTGCCAAGGGTTGCCTGGCTATATATATATATATATATATATATATATATATATATATATATATATATATATATATATATATATATATATATATATCAAACAATAATGGAAATGGGGCCACATCTTTTTCATTAATTCGTTTCAAATGTTTAATTCAGAGTTTAGTAATTTTAAATCTCAAAATAATATAATTAATATTATTTTATAAAGTAATATTCTTTACTCAGTATCTGTCTCAGATTAGCTATAGGAGTACTGTCCCAACTAACGGAGGTTCACCGAAGAACTCTTAAATACCGCTTCGCTTCGACCGTAGTCGTGGTGATAGATAGACTCTTTTTAGGCTTGTCTCGAAAACAGTTATCGAGTATCGAATAAATAATTAATAAAACAAAATTAATTAATATTATTGACATCTAAAATACCTAATTTTCGACGTAAATAATTGAAACGATCATCCGCTAGCGGTTTTATAAGTATGTCACCTAATTGATTCTGAGTGTCTATGTATACAAGGTCTATATCTCCATTTTGTTGATGATCTCTAAGAAAGTGATGTCTAATCTCGATATGTATAGTACGAGAGTGACATACTGGATTCTTAATTAAATTAATAGAACTAGTGTTGTCACAGAAAATGGGTATGTGTTTAAAATGCAATCCATAGTCTTCTAAAGTTTGTTTCATCCACAAAATTTATGCACAACAACGTCCTGCGGCGATATACTCAGCCTCGGTTGTTGATAATGCAACAGAATTTTGCTTTTTACTAAACCAAGAGACTATAGCTTTTCCTAGGAAATGACATATGCCGCTGGTGCTTTTTCTATCTACTTTGCATCCGGCAAAATCAGCATCAGAATAACCGGTTAGGTCAAATGATGTGGTTTTGGGATACCATAAGCCGACAGAAGAAGTGCCTTTAAGGTATCGGAAGATACGCTTAACTGCGCACAGATGTGATTCCTTAGGATTAGCTTGAAAGCGTACACATAAACAAACACTAAACATAATGTCTGATCGAGTAGCAGTTAAATACAGTAAGCTACCGATCATACCTCGATACTTACGTATGTCGACAGGTTTGTCTTTTTCATCAATATCAAGCTTGGTTGAAGCCGCCATTGGAGTGCTAAGTGGCTTGACTGATTCCATGTCGAACTTCTTTAATAGATCCTTTGTGTACTTTATTTGATTTATGAACGTTCCATTGTTGGTTTGTTTGATTTGCAGTCCGAGAAAGAATTTCAGCTCTTCCATCATGCTCATCTCAAACTCATTCTGCATACACTTTAAAAATTCTTGACAAAGAGATTCATCAGTAGATCCAAAGATAATATCATCTACATAGACTTGAATCAAAAGAATATTGTTATTCAAAGATTTTATAAACAGAGTTGTGTCAACCTTTCCCTTTGAAAAATGGTTATCAAGTAGAAAAGAGCTTAGACGATCGTACCAAGTATGAGGGGCTTGTTTCAAACCGTATGAGGCTTTCTTCAACTTGAAAACATATTCAGAAAATTTGAAATCAGTAAAATCGGATGGTTGAGCTACATAAACCTCTTCTTTTATAAAACTATTTAAAAATATGCTTTTGACATCCATTTGAAATAACTTAAAATTATGAAAACATGCAAATGCATATAATATGCGAATGGATTCTAATCTCGCAACTGGGGCATAAGTCTCATCGTAGTCGATACCTTCTTCTTGATTGTATCCTTGAGCTACGAGTCGAGCCTTATTACGAGTCACTAAACCATTCTCGTTCAGTTTGTTTCGGAATACCCATCGGGTGCCAATGATCGGATGATCAATGGGCTTGGGAACAAGTTCCCAAACTTGATTCCGTTCGAATTGGTTTAATTCCTCTTGTATAGCATCTAACCAAAAATTATCACTACATGCTTCATCAATATTTTTGGGTTCAAACTGTGAGACAAAAGCAACACAAGAAGCTATATCTTTATTAGAGGAACGAGTACTTACACCCTTGGTAATCTCACCAATTACCAAGTCCTTTAGATGATTAGCCAAGAATCTCATCTCTTTTGGTGTAGTATCAAGATTGCTAGTTCCGACTTCTTTGCTTGGAGGTTCATCTGATGCCTGATGTGATGGTTCTGCATCTTTGTGTGAAGGTTTTACAGTAGCTGTACTTGGTGTGATTATGTCTTCATTGTCATCATCGTCTAAGTGTTGATTTAGCTCATCAAACTTGACATTGATAGATTTTTTGATGATTATGGTTCTTTTGTTGAAGACTCTGTATCCTTTGCTCTTTGCTGCATAACCTAAAAATATACCTTCATCGGCCTTTTCATCAAATTTACTCAAATTATCTTTAGTATTAAGAATAAAATATTTACAACCAAAGATTTTGAAATAAGAAATATTTGGTGTTCTATCAAACCATAGTTCATAGGAAGTCTTCTTCGATATAGGTCGAATTAGAACCTTATTGAGAATGTTGTATTTACAGCTTCAGCCCATAAGTATCTAGGTAGACTAAACTGATTTAGCATTACTCTAGCCATTTCAGATAGAATTCTGTTCTTACGTTCCATAACTCCATTTTGTTGCGGAGTCCTAGGGCAAGAGAATTCATGCAGATAACCATGTGTCACAAAATTGCTTGCATTCTCAAATTCGCCGCCATGATAACTACGAATGCAAGTAATCATGATCCCTTTTTTATTCTGTACTTTCTTGCAAAAGGTGACGAATTCTGATAATGCATCGTTCTTACGTGCAAGAAAGTAAACCCATGTATATCTAAAAAAATCATCTACAATGACAAATGCATATAATTTACCACCTAGACTAGCAATTCTACTTGGTCCAAATAAGTCCATATGCAACAGTTGTTGTCACGCCCCGATTCGGAGAATCGCTCGCTTTGCTTCGATTCACGCCGAATCGATCGTCCTCGCTAAGGCGTGATGCCGTACAAGTCTGGAGTTGCACTTGTACAAGGCTCGAACATGCACATTCATATCATTTGAAACATTTGAAATTTAAGCCACAGTTGCGGAAACATTGGAAACACAATATAGGAAGAAGAAATACTCATTTTATTCATAATTGTAGTCAGAATACAACTTTTCTCGATAATATTTGAAATGCCATTTCGGCTACATTGATTCATGAAAAGAAGTACAACTGATAGGCTGCCATGAAATAACTTCTCGTTCCATACATCATGCCCCCTTAGTACTTTGAAATGTAAGCAGCTATCTTTTGAAAACTCCGCAATACTTTGTGCGTCTTTAGGAAAAACAACTTGAAAGAAAACAGCAGTTCAGAAAGCTTTAATTCGGACGTGCGCCTGAGCCTTCTCCAGTACCTGTGGAGGAGGGGTCAGCACATTATAACAATGCGCTGGTGAGCTCCGTTGGCCCACTCAGCTAAACCAACATTTTATTAATGACAAGCATTTTAAAGATATGAACTTATTAGGGACAGGCAACATTCAGAGTAAATCACAATAATGTAACATGGAATAAACCAGGTTTACTTTACCATTGGCCGAATCCAGCTTTCCTGCACAAGATACAGGATAATAATAATATACTTACCGCCCCTGCATAAGACAATCGTTAGCATGCATTCGGACTGGGTTGTTGGTGAGACTGCACCATAAAGGACTTTCCAACGGGTATTACGGTGTACCATTCCAGAGTAGGTTGCAAGCCTAGTCGAATGTCCCGCAATACTTCGTGCCACCATAGCACGACTAACTGTTTCCCCCTAGGTCGAGCCGGTCCCCGGTGCCCCAAGTACCGTCCCGAGGAAACTACTCAAACCTTGTGCACAAAGACGTCCATGACCACGCGAATGCATAACCGACTCAACAGTACACAATTGCATGGTATTAATAAGCCAACATTAGATACGCAGCATTCTCATATTCAACATCTCAGGCATCAATTCATTTCCCACATTTCAATGTTCAAGGGACAAGCATAATTCTCAATGTTGTTAACAGTATAATCAATTCTTTCAATGTTCTATGGACTAGCATTCAATTCAATGTTCAATGTTCAATCTCTAGCTTCTTAGTGGTATTGACTTGTGGCATTAGCAACTGATATCGATCAACGGATGTTGCAAGACAATTATTTAGTTGGCATGAAGGAATAGCGAGAGGGACAATACCACCACAGAGATCTACACTCACCAAATTAGAGAATCGCCGAGAGAGAGAGGAACACTTGCACGCTTAGCCTTCCGTCACGCGTCAGTCTGCATTGGCACCAAAAGTTTAATTAATAATCCATCTTGTTGTGTTCTCTTCTCTCAGAATTCTCAAGAATGAATGCTATGCAAATCGATGAAAACGGACAAGAATCAAATCATCGAAAATCGTCCAGAAAAGCATTCATCAAAACCAAGCAACAAAACCAGCAGCAAAAACATCCAGAGAAAACTCTTGGACGCATTTCAAGAGAAACCAATCCATTAGTTGGAAAGGTTCTTATGCACTTGTCCGTGATCGATTCGGTGCCGACGGTAAGTTTCCCCAATACTCGGTTCCGACCGAGTTAGCCAAGCCACAAGCCTTACATAGTGAACCGCTAGGAGCGGGACACTACATAATATACCACTAAGAAAAAGTTTCGTCCTCGAAACTTAAAGCACAAGTCCTACCTCAAAATTATCAAACAGCGAGGGGTATTTCACCCGTATCTCTTCCTCTAATTCCCATGTCGACTCCTCTACAGCATGGTTCCGCCACAGCACGTTGACCAGGGATACTGTTCGATTCCGCAAAACTTTCTCTTTCCTGTCCAAAATTTGGACAGGCTCTTCAGTGTAGGATAGGTCAGCGCTCAGCTGCAGCTGATCGAAATTCACTACATGGCTTGGATCATGCATGTACTTCCGCAGTTGAGATACGTGGAAGACATCGTGCACATCAGCCAGAGCCGGAGGTAGTGCAAGTCGATAAGCCACTGAGGCTACCTTCTCCAAAATCTCGAATGGTTCGACGAATCTCGGGCTTAGCTTTCCTTTCATCCCAAACCGCATCACACCTCGCATGGGTGTGACCTTCAAGAAGACATGGTCGCCTGCTGTGAATTCCAAAGGTCGTCGATGTACGTCCGTATAACTCTTCTGTCGACTTTGAGCAACTCTAAGTCTTTCTCGAATTAAGCGAACCCTCTCGACGGCCTGTTCCACAAGTTCTGGTCCGAGCACTTGCCGTTCACCAACTTCATCCCAGCATATCGGTGACCGACATTTTCGTCCATATAAGGCTTCGTACGGGGCTATTTGAATACTTGCCTGATAACTGTTGTTATAGGCAAATTCTGCTAATGCGAGATGTGTGTCCCAATTTGCCTTCGAATCGAGCACGCACAATCTCAACATATCTTCAAGAATCTGGTTTACTCTCTCTGTCTGACCATCGGTTTGCGGATGGTAAGCTGTACCGAAATTCAACTTTGTGCCCATAGCCGAGTGCAGACTTATCCAAAATCGCGACAAAAATCTTCCGTCTCTATCCGATACTATAGAAGCTGGCACCCCATGCAATCGAACAATTTCGTTTATGTAAATCTGAGCCAACCGTTCTACTCCCCATGTAACTTTTATTGGAATGAAATGTGCCGACTTGGTTAATCTATCCACGATAACCCAAATCGCATCATTTCCCTTCTGAGTTCTTGGCAAGCCGACGATAAAATCCATACAGATATTATCCCACTTCCACAGTGGAATAGCCAAATTTTGTAGTTCTCCGCCTGGCCGTTGATGCTCGGCCTTCACACGCTGACAATCCATGCATTGTGACACAAAAAAAGCCACATCCTTTTTCATGCCATGCCACCAAAACGTGGTGCGCAAATCTTTATACATTTTCGTGCTTCCCGGGTGCAAGGAGTACTTCGTGAAATGAGCCTCGGTCAGTATTTCCTTCCTGATATCCTTATCCTTAGGGACGCACAATCTTCCCTTGACACGAATAGTGTCATCTTCAACGGTAAAGTCTGACGCCTTTCCTGCTAGAATCAACTCGCGTATCTTCTGCAGGAACGAGTCATCCTTCTGAGCAATCTTAATCCTTCCCTGGAGACTCGGCTCAAGTTGTAACTGAGCCAACTGCACATTCTGCGGAGGAATCCTGAACTCGATGCCCATCTCTTCAAGATCTCGTAGTACCTCTTTTGCTACTGTTAGGGACCCAACAAATTTCCGACTCAAAGCATCAGCTACCACATTTCCCTTACCCGGCGTGTAGGAGATTGTCAAGTCATAGTCCTTGATCAATTCTAACCAACGCCGCTGCCTTAAATTCAATTCTTTTTGTGTGAATATATACTTCAGGCTCTTGTGATCCGTGAAGATCTCGCAGGATACACCATAGAGATAGTGTCGCCACAATTTTAATACGAACACAATCGCCGCCAGTTCCAGATCATGTGTTGGGTAATTCTTCTCATGCTGTTTGAGTTGTCTCGAAGCATAAGATATTGTCTTCCCACGTTGCATGAGAACACATCCCAACCCAAGTCCCGACGCGTCACTGTAGATTTGAAATCCCTCAGAGCCTTCCGGAAGTGCTAAAATTGGAGCCGTGACGAGCCGCTGCTTGAGTTCTTGGAAGCTACTCTCACAGTCGTCCACCCACTTAAATACGACTCCCTTCTGAGTCAGGCGAGTCAAAGGCGAGGCGATTCTCGAGAAGTCTTTCACAAATCTACGGTAGTACCCGACTAAACCAAGGAAACTCCGTATTTCACTAGCTGATGCAGGCTGCTTCCAGTCCACAACTGCCTCAATCTTCTTTGGGTCAACGGCAACACCTTCTGCCGAAACAACATGTCTTAGGAACGACACGCTGTCCATCCAAAACTCGCACTTGCTCAGCTTCGCATAGAGCTGGTTGTCCCGCAGCGTCTGAAGTACTTCCCTCAAGTGTTCGACATGAGTCTCCCTGTCTTTTGAGTAGATCAAGATGTCATCGATGAATACGACAACGAACTTGTCTAAGAACGGTCGAAACACTCTATTCATTAAATCCATAAAAGCTGCCGGAGCATTAGTCAAGCCGAATGGCATGACCAAAAACTCATAGTGTCCGTATCTCGTACGGAATGCTGACTTAGGGACATCCTCGGGCCTAATCTTCAATTGGTGATATCCTGAGCGAAGATCAATTTTTGAAAACACGGTCGCCCCTTGAAGCTGATCGAATAGATCATCTATCCTTGGCAAGGGATACTTGTTACGGATGGTTGCTTTGTTTAGTTCTCTGTAATCGATGTACAGCCGCATCGTCCCATCCTTCTTCTTTACAAACAGTACTGGAGCTCCCCATGGAGATACACTTGGGCGAATGTATCCCCGGTCTAGTAATTCTTGTAGCTGTACCTTTAGTTCCTTCAATTCTGCCGGAGCCATCCTGTACGGCGCCTTAGATATCGGACGAGTATCCAGAAAGGTGTCAATTGTGAACTCAATTTCTCTATCCGACGGCATCCCAGGTATCTCGTCCGGAAACACATCAGGAAACTCTGCCACAATTTCGGTCTGATTTGAGCCTACACTCTTCATTCGAGTGTCTTGGACAGAAGCGAGGAAGCCTTCACACCCCGAGTACAGTATGTGCCTTGCTGTAATTGCCGATATTACCATAGGTCCTTGGAACGCTGAGCCGCACGAATAAGAAAACTCTGTTTCTCCAGGTAGGCAAAACACAACTCTCTTATCCGTACAGTCGATCGTTGCATGACAGGCGCTGAGCCAGTCCATTCCCAGTATGATATCGTACTCTTTGATGTCGAGTACAATTGCGTCCAAAGATAAAGTTTTGCCTCCAATCTTGATGTAGCCGTCCCTGCAAATCAAAGTTGCAGGCATATCTACTCCCGAAGGAGTACTAACACACAAAGCTGTCTTTAATTGAGTCATACAAATTTTATTTTCCGTTGCAAAATCAGAAAAGATAAAGCAATGAGTAGCACCAGAATCAAAAAGTACTCTTGCAGGTATGCCTTTGTACAGCAACATACCTGTTATAACATTCTCTGCGGTCTGGGCCTCTGCCTGAGTCAAGGCATAAACCCTTGCTTGGCCACCTTGTTGATTCGGTGTATTTCCAGTTGGAGCTGGCAAGGCTGGTGGCGCCTGGCCACGATTTTGATTATTGTTCCCCCGATACTGATTGTTATTCGGTCCACGATGATTATAGTGCTGATCCCGTGGGGGATTCTGATTCCTTCCCTTTCTGCATTCAGATGCCCTGTGGCCCATGCCGCCACAATTGAAGCATCCGGCTCGACATTCTGCTTGCCGATGCCCATACCGGTTGTACTTGAAGCATCGCGGTCCTTGATATTCACCTCTATTCTCGCCAGTGTTGTGACGTTTAGGAACGTCATTCCTCTCTGCAGCCAAGGGTCATTTATGGTTGCTACCCTGGTTGTTCTGTATTGTTTTGCGACTAGCGGACAGGTGAAATCGCTCCATCTCGAGCGCAGTTTCATACGCCTCTCTGTAAGACGTACATTTTCGACTTAGAACATCCCGCTCCAGGCCCTCATTCAGGTCTTACACAAATCTTTTTCGCTTGGCATCGTCATTCGGTACCATGTACCCAGCGAATACGACTCTCTTCAAAAACTCTGTCTCGTAGTCATGCACTGACATACTGCCTTGTCGAAGTGCAATGAACTCATTCTCTTTTTGTTGTCGGACAGCGGGTGGAATGAATTGAGTAATGAAAGCCTGTTTGAAGGCCTCCCAAGACATCTTTATATCCTGATTATTTCCGCAAAGTGCCTGTCTCTGCGAAATCCACCATTCCTGGGCCTTGAGGCGAAGTTGTACAGCAGCACACTCCACTCTCTTACTGCCCTGAATCTCTAACATCCGGAAATAGCCCTCCAGTGTGTTCAAGAAGCCCATCACCTCATCTGGCTCCTCTTTTCCATTAAAATCAGGCGGGTCGCAACTCTTAAATTCAGAGAACTTGAAGCTCGGTCTCTTCCGTGTCGGCGTCTCAAATTTCTCTGCCGACACTTCCACGGTCTCGGTTACTGCGGCCTTTACAGAAACATTAGAATCGGCCGTCAGCTTGGTGACAATCTGAGTCAGACTATCCACTTGTTTTTGTTGAGCATCCAGCTGCTCCTGAAACTGATACTGAAGCTGTTCCTGAAGCGCGCGATGTTGAGCTTCGCTCTGCTTTCTCTGAGCCTCCATTTGCTTAATCAGTTTCTCAATCGGGTCTGACGATGAATTCGTCTTTGAACTATCACCCTTAGTCATTCTACAACAAAGAAATAATTCCATTAGCACTCATAAAATATTTATGGGCTTATTGTATGGAACATTATTTCATGCCAGCGCTATCGACACCATCAATCGAAAAAATTTGCATCAAGACTTCCTTTTTGAAAATATGTTTGAATCCGAGGATTCTAAACCGTGCTCTGATACCAACTTGTCACGCCCCGATTCGGGGAATCGCTCGCTTTGCTTCGATTCACGCCGAATCGATCGTCCTCGCTAAGGCGTGATGCCGTACAAGTCTGGAGTTGCACTTGTACAAGGCTAGAACATGCACATTCATATCATTTGAAACATTTGAAATTTAAGCCACAGTTGCGGAAACATTGGAAACACAATATAGGAAGAAGAAATACTCATTTTATTCATAATTGTAGTCAGAATACAACTTTTCTCGATAATATTTGAAATGCCATTTCGGCTACATTGATTCATGAAAAGAAGTACAACTGATAGGCTGCCATGAAATAACTTCTCGTTCCATACATCATGCCCCCTTAGTACTTTGAAATGTAAGCAGCTATCTTTTGAAAACTCTGCAATACTTTGAGCGTCTTTAGGAAAAACAACTTGAAAGGAAACAGCAGTTCAGAAAGCTTTAATTCGGACGTGCGCCTGAGCCTTCTCCAGTACCTGTGGAGGAGGGGTCAGCACATTATAATAATGCGCTGGTGAGCCCCGTTGGCCCACTCAGCTAAACCAACATTTTATTAATGACAAGCATTTTAAAGATATGAACTTATTAGGGACAGGCAACATTCAGAGTAAATCACAATAATGTAACATGGAATAAACCATGTTTACTTTACCATTGGCCGAATACAGCTTTCCTGCACAAGATACAGGATAATAATAATATACTTACCGCCCCTGCATAAGACAATCGTTAGCATGCATTCGGACTGGGTCGTTGGTGAGACTGCACCATAAAGGACTTTCCAACGGGTATTACGGTGTACCATTCCATAGTAGGTTGCAAGCCTAGTCGAATGTCCCGCAATACCTCGTGCCACCATAGCACGACCAACTGTTTCCCCCTAGGTCGAGCCGGTCCCCGGTGCCCCAAGTACCGTCCCGAGGAAACTACTCAAACCTTGTGCACAAAGACGTCCATGACCACGCGAATGCATAACCGACTCAACAGTACACAATTGCATGGTATTAATAAGCCAACATTAGATACGCAGCATTCTCATATTCAACATCTCAGGCATCAATTCATTTCCCACATTTCAATGTTCAAGGGACAAGTATAATTCTCAATGTTGTTAACAGTATAATCAATTCTTTCAATGTTCTATGGACTAGCATTCAATTCAATGTTCAATGTTCAATCTCTAGCTTCTTAGTGGTATTGACTTGTGGCATTAGCAACTGATATCGATCAACGGATGTTGCAAGACAATTATTTAGTTGGCATGAAGGAATAGCGAGAGGGACAATACCACCACAGAGATCCACACTCACCAAATTAGAGAATCGCCGAGAGAGAGAGGAACACTTGCACGCTTAGCCTTCCGTCACGCATCAGTCTGCATTGGCACCAAAAGTTTGATTAATAATCCATCTTGTTGTGTTCTCTTCTCTCAGAATTCTCAAGAATGAATGCTATGCAAATCGATGAAAACGGGCAAGAATCAAATCATCGAAAATCGTCCAGAAAAGCATTCATCAAAACCAAGCAACAAAACCAGCAGCAAAAACATCCAGAGAAAACTCTTGGATGCATTTCAAGAGAAACCAATCCATTAGTTGGAAAGGTTCTTATGCACTTGTCCGTGATCGATTCGGTGCCGACGGTAAGTTTCCCCAATACTCGGTTCCGACCGAGTTAGCCAAGCCATAAGCCTTACATAGTGAACCGCTAGGAGTGGGACACTACAGTTGTAAAGGTCTAGTGGTACTTACAGCGTTCTTGGATTTGAATGTGGATTTGGTAGCTTTATTCTTTTCACATTCACTACATACCGTATCCTTCTTAAAAGAAATATCCGGTAAGCCGCGTACCAACTTTTTCGTAGATAATCTTAAAAATGTATCCATGTTTGCATGACCGAGTCTCATATGCCATAGTTGACTCTCAACGCTTTTGGCCATCAAACATCTACCTGCTTTGTTAGCATCTTCCAATAAATAAAAAATATATATATTGTCTTCCCTAATACCTTCAAATATAGTACTACCAGTTGAACTATCAACTATAGTATATTTATCTTTTACGAAGTTAATACCATAACCGTGATCAGCTAAATGGCTTATGCTGAGCAGATTATGTTTTAACTCGGTAACTAGACAAACATCTTTAACCACTGGATAGGGAGCCTTACCAATGTCACCGATACCGATTATGTACCCTCTTAAATTATTACCGAAGGAGACGTATCCTTCTTTATTCCTCTTCGACAGTGTTGCGAATAATGAAGCGTCACCGGTCATGTGCCGTGAGCAACCGCTGTCGAGGATCCATTTGCTCCTAGCATATGAAGGACGTCCCACCTACAAAACAATTTGCAGATGAAACTCTTGGTACCCATTTCTTGTAGGGTCCTGACTGGTTAGTTTTCGGTATCCATGCATAAACATTTAAATCTACTAACTTTCTGATTCTACATACAGAAGATATATGACCAATGAGGCCACAATAATGACATTTAGCATGTTGAGTGTTGAAAGTTGTAAGAGGTGCATGATTGGTAGGTTTTGGTTTTCTAGTATAGAAGAATACATGCCTATTAGTCTTCTTGGGCATAGTTTTGGTATGGTTTGGTCTGACAGTATTGGGTGTGAGCCCTTGACCCGAAATCCCTAATTATTTTTTTATTATTACTTTGCTGAATTATAAATTATTGCATATTGGTAACTAAAGAACCAGTTATATGTGTAATGTATATATATATTACACTTAATTGTAAATAATATGGCAGGGAGGGGGTTGATTGCAAATAGCCTCTTTTCAAATCTTCTTTTAAACGGCTAAGCCCTACAATTTGAATTCGATTCGAATTCAAATGCCAATTCCCCAGAGCAGTAGATAGGAACGAATCAATTCTCCTGATCTCCTCCGATCTTTGAACCCTAGTATATATATATGAAGAGGATTAGCCGACCTCTACCTTTACAAACCCTAATTTCCCCTACGCCCTCTCTGATTTCGTGGAGAATTGCTGTGCGAGAGCGTGTTGGTAAGAAAGGGTTCGATTCCAAAAATCAGGCTACTTGGGCATCGATACGGATTCTCGACCCGTATCCTCAGCGCAGGACCACCAGGCAAGTATACCTTGCCAACTTGTACACTACAATTTATATACATGTTCACTTTCTCGCTGCTATCCTTTTCTTTACTTTCGTGATTGCTTTATTCCCTGTCTTGTACGCTCATCCTGTTATGGTTTTACTTTACATGTTTCTAATCTCTTGTTCCTTTTCTGTTATGATATTTTTCTACCTGTTACACTATGATAGTCTCATAGTATTGCTTGATAGAGTCGTCTAGTCCTACACCACGATCCCTTTGACTTGACTATAACTTGACTTGACTTGACATGACTTGAGTAGGACTTGACTTTGACATTCTATAGATTGTGATTACTTACCTTGACTACGGTCTATAGGATTTTATACTAGGATTGGCTACTGTCTTGGTTGTGAGTATTTGCCTTGACTGCGATTGAGACACTATAGATTGTGAGTACTTGCCTTGACTGCAGTCTATAGCTTTGACCTATTAGCCATTTCTAGTATGGCATGCCAGTGTCTTAGGATCCTTGTGTTTAGATCTCGTGTCTCGATTCATTTTGTCTCGTTGGATATCCTTGATTGTTTCTTACTTCTTTGTATATTTGTACTGTTACATGTTGGCTTGTATATTATGTATCTTGCTAGTCCTCTGAGGACCTGATGATCTCTTCAGGTTTAGCCGAGTATTGAGCAAGGTGCATACGAGCAGTTGGAGCTAGCATTGGACCACGGTACCACTACAGCTGAGAGTACTTTTGACAGTTTGGACTCAGTTATTTCATTTCCATGTTTCTATGCTATTATCGTCTACTGGTAATGGATTTGTGTCCACCGGACGTAACTGGAAATTCTTGATAAACTGGATACTCTATTTATATTATCATTCATTATTCAGTTTCATTTGTGTTAGTGGATTGTATCATATTTTGTGGATGAGATCTAGATTGCCTCTGTGGCTTATTTATGTACTAGATAGCGTTCTACCGCCGACACTGCGGCGTAGGCTGGACTTGGACACGTCTCGTATCCGAAATGCGGGTGCGGGTCGTGACAAGTTTTTTTGGTGGCCCATGCTGGTCAACGTTAATCACTTCGGTTATATTACTGTGCTGTCGTGAGCATGCACATAGGATTAGAAACTTAGGATCTCATCCACGTGTCTTGAAAACAGTATTGATCTCTGTCCTTGATTTCTATTTGAATCCTTGACTTGCATCCTGCTTGAATTCTTCGTGCCGTCTAATATTTTCTTTTAATTGCAGTAAATGGATTCTCAAGGCAGAAACAATGCTTCCCTGAACACCCCACCGGCTACAGGAGGATTCTTCACTTACATGACCCCGCCAACACAGGGAGGCCAGCTTACTCATCAGGGCGACCCAGCTCAAACGCAATACTCGAGATTCCGCAGAGACGACTTTCCTCCACCAGCACCCTTCCATCAGCCTGCACCCTTCCAGCCAGCATATGTTCCACATCCAGCACCTACCATGCACCCTGCACCAGCGACGTATCCAGCGCCTGCCATGTACCCAACACATGTTCTGCCTCCGCCACCTCCGCTGGATAACGTTACCCTCCTCGGGATCTTCCAGCAGCTCATGACTTCTCAGACGCGACAGGCTGACGTCTTCCGCGATACCTTGAGAGAGGCTATCTAGACTAGAGACGCTCTACGACCGCGCCCTGGAACTTCCAAGAATTTTGTGGACCTTAGGCCCAGAGAATTCAAAGGAACAGAAGGGATTCTTTACATAGATAAGTAGTTAGAGAACGTAGACCGCAACCTTCGGAGGGCTCGAGTTCCTGAAGACCTGAAGGTCGAGAATGCCAGCATGCAGCTTTACGACATCGCCCACACGTGGTACAGAGACGAGCCTCGGTTCACCGTGCTAGATGTAACTTGGGAGGAGTTCAAGGAGCTGTTCAAGATGAAGTTCTATCCTGAAGCAGCCCGTGAAGAGTTGGAGAACGAGTTCGAGAGCCTAGAACAGGGCAACCTCTCCGTCGACGAATACACCGCAGAGTTCTCCCGCCTCAGCCGCTTCGCAGACGTCTTGACCCCTGCAGCCAAAGCCAAGAATTCAGAAAGGGACTATCGCACGATATTCGCATAGCCATCGCCACCAGCCAGGCCACAACTTATAAAAAGATCTTGAAGATCGCACAGGCGGTAGAGACAGAATTGAAGCACAAAAGGAAGAGAGATCGAGACACGTATGGAGGAGGCAACAGCCGAACAGGAGCGGTGAAACACCCCAACGTTCCAACTCAGCAGCATCATCAGCAGCTAAAAGACACCTCGAATCGAGAACTTCCAACATATCAGCATTATAGAAAGAAGGGACACAGCGAGAATGACTGCCGCTAGAGACTGGGCCAATGTTTAAACTGTGGTTCGAATCAGCATCAGTTGCGAGATTGCCCAAGGCGCCGACTTGTAGCACCAGGAGGGCAAGCTTTTGCCATGGACATGGAGGATGAGCCGGCACTACAAGAAGGAGCTGGCAGGAGTTCATAATAGATTATAGTAATAAGTACCATTGAGAGTCCTATATTAGATTTTGCGAGAACTTGAAAATATTTTAGTAACAGCAAGTTTTGACTATGCATTTATATCATAACTCTATTTGAATTTCGAGGACGAAATTATTTTAAGGTGGGTAGGTTGGTGAGCCCTTGACCCAAAATCCCTAATTATTTTTTTATTATTACTTTACTGAATTATAAATTATTGTATATTGGTAACTAAAGAACCAGTTATATGTGTAATGTATATATATATTATACTTAATTGTAAATAATATGGCAGGGAGGGGGTTGATTGCAAATAGCCTCTTTTTAAATCTTCTTTTAAACGGCTAAGCCCTGCAATTTGAATTCGATTTGAATTCAAATGCCAATTCCCCAGAGCAGTAGATAGGAACGAATAAATTCTCCTGATCTTCGAACCCTAGTATATATATATGAAGAGGATTAGCCGACCTCTGCCTTCACAAACCCTAATTTCCCCTGCGCCCTCTCTGATTTCGTGGAGAATTGATGTGCGAGAGCGTGTTGGTAAGGAAGGGTTCGATTCCAAAAATTAGGCTACTTGGGCATCGATACGGATTCTCGACCCGTATCCTCAGCGCAGGACCACCAGGCAAGTATACCTTGCCAACTTGTACACTACAATTTATATGCATGTTCACTTTCTCGCTGCTATCCTTTTCCTTACTTTTGTGATTGCTTTATTCCCTGTCTTGTACGCTCATCCTGTTATGGTTTTACTTTACATGTTTCTAATCTCTTGTTCCTTTTCTGTTATGATATTTTTCTACCTATTATACTGTGATAGTCTCATACGTATTGCTTGATAGAGTCATCTAGTCCTACACCACGATCCCCTCGACTTGACTATAACTTGACTTGACTTGACATGACTTGAGTAGGACTTAACTTTGATATTCTATAGATTGTGAGTACTTACCTTGACTACGGTCTATAGGATTTTATACTAGGATTGTCTACTGTCTTGGTTGTGAGTATTTGCCTTGACTGCGATTGAGACACTATAGATTGTGAGTACTTGCCTTGACTGCAGTCTATAGCTTTGACCTATTAGCCATTTCTAGTATGGCATGCCAGTGTCTTAGGATCCTTGTGTTTAGATCTCGTGTCTCGGTTCATTTTGTCTCGTTGGATATCCTTGATTGTTTCTTACTTCTTTGTATATTTGTACTGTTACATGTTGGCTTGCATATTATGTATCTTGCTAGTCCTCTGAGGACCTGATGATCTCTTCAGGTTTAGCCGAGTATTGAGCCAGGTGCATACGGGCAGTTGGAGCTAGCATTGGACCACGGTACCACTACAGCTGAGAGTACTTTTGATAGTTTGGACTCAGTTATTTTATTTCCATGTTTCTATGTTATTATCGTCTACTGGTAGTGGATTTGTGTCCACCGGACGTAACTGGAAATTCTTGATAAACTGGATACTCTATTTATATTATCATTCATTATTCAGTTTCATTTGTGTTAGTAGATTGTATCATATTTTGTGGATGAGATCTAGATTGCCTTTGTGACTTGTTTATGTACTAGACAACGTTCTACCGCCGACACTGCGACGTAGGCTGGACTTGGACACGTCTCGTATCCGAAATACGGGTGCGGGTCGTGACATTGGACGTGTTCCGATGATTCGGTAATTGACACGTGTTAGAATAGGAAGCAACAACTTCATGCCATTTTCCTAAACTAATTTTCAACTTTTTGGAAGTGTGATACAATCTAGTATAGTCAGATGTGAGTGATTCTAATCTGACCTGTGCACACTGGAGACTCTTTCTCTCCTTAGATAGGTCTTCCTTTAACTGGATAATAGTTTGGTCTTTTTCTTCGGATAGCTTAACAGTCTCGTGTAACAACAATTTAATAGAAGAAAGCTCACCAGACTCAGTTGAAGAGTCATTATTTCTAACATGATCTAATTGGTCGGTAAGTCTTCCTATTTCACCTTTGAACTCTTTGAGTACCTTTTTAGAGGTTTCATATTTACTATGCAATTTCCTGTAATCATCTAACAATTCACTGAAAGCCTCTCCTAGTTGCTCAAAGGTGAAATTATCATAAGGATCAAATAGAGGATTAGTGATTACCTGATCGCAAGCCATCAAGCACACATTTGCAGCGTCATCTGATTGTTCATCTTCTGATTCGCTGGCTTCACTTTCATGCCATATTCTTGTGTTGGTGTACTTTCTTGATGTAAATTTCTTCAGGTAGCCTTTGTCATATTTGCTGCTTTTCTTTGATGATGATGCTGATGGACAATCTTTCTTTATGTGTCATTTCTTCTTGCATCCGTAGCAAATAGGATGTTCCTCGTTGTTGTTGTCTTTGCTGTCTTTTGTTCTCCTATTAAATCTTATGAAATTCTTGAATTTTCTTACCAGAAGAGCTTGATCTTCAGAGTCGGAGTCGCTGTCGTCAGAATCATCTTCGATGGTTCTTCTATGTTGAGCCTTGAGAGCGATCGTCTTCTCTGACTTCTTCTTTGGTGTAGCATCTTCAAAGTCTTAAAGTTCTAACTCGTGAGTGAGTAGCTTACCCATGAGTGTTTCTAGAGACATTGTTGAGAGGTCGTTCCCTTCAATGATTGCAGTAGCCTTTGGAATCCAGTTCTTTGTAAGGGCTCGTAGAAGTTTGCGAATCTTCTCATGGTTACTGTAATCCTTGCCTAGTGAAGACAGAGGATTTACAATATCCAAGAATCTTGTAAACATCTGAGTGACTGATTCACTTGGCTTCATTTTGAACGTCTCGTACTCCTGAGTAAGTCTGCTGATCTTTGACTCCTTGACTTGTGTTGTTCCTTCGTGGGTTACTTCGAGAAGTTTCTACACCGTTTGAAGTTGTGCAAGTAGACACCCTGTTGAATTCAGTTCTGTCTAAAGCACAAAATAAAGCATTAATAGCACGTGCATTAAGACTGGCCTTTTTCTTTTCTTCCTCTGTATATTTGTCATGGGATTTTTCAACTAAAACACCATCAACATTAATACGAGGGGGCTTTTTATAGCCATCAATAACTACAGACCATAAGTCAAAATCAAGAGATTTCAGAAAGAAACTCATACATGTTTTCTAATAAGTGTAGTTTGTGCCGTCAAACAGTGGAGATCTGTTTGTGGCTTGGCCTTCACTTGTAAAATTCACAGTTGCCATGTGTAATGCTGTGATCTATATAAAAATTGAATATAACTGCAATTTTACCTTATTTTACCTATATAACCCGCTCTGATACCAATTGTAGGAACAATTGGGATCAGAATATAACACCTCTAGATGGAGAGCCTGCTCTGATACCAATTGTAGGAACAATTGGGATCAGAATATAATACCTCTAGATGGAGAGCCTGCTCTGATACCAATTGTAGGAATGAAATCGTAAAGCAGAATACTCTAGAGGGGGTGAATAGAGTAGGCAGCGGAATATTGCTAATTAAAAATCTTGTTAGCAGTTAGATCACAGATATAAAAATAATCACAAAGTAAATGACATAAATAAAAAGTGATCAGAAGGCAAACGCAAACACCGAGATTTATACCAGTTTCTCTCTTGTGAGGACTAGTCCAGTCGGAAGAACTCTAGCTTCCAGTTGAATCCACTATTGGAAAATCCCGCAAGTTTTCATACGAAGTCCTTGTAACTTCTACAGACGCGAGCTTTGATACGAAGAACTCGACCAACTTCAATTGTGGAGTTTTATCTTCTATCAAGCCTCTGATTACAACCGCTCTGAAACTTCTAGACCGTACCGTACTGGCAAATCGACTAGAGGATTGTAACTGGCTTGGAATTTGAAAATGAAAGCTTTTTAGAACTCTTTGGAAGAAATGTAAGCTTTAGAAGAGAAGAGATTGAAAGTGAATTGGTGATTTGAAATGATCAAAATACTTCTCTATTTATAGTTTTTTCAAAGACAGAACTCTGACAGAATTCGGGCAGAACTCTTTGTAACAAACCGCAACTGAAGGGTGACCAAGTTTAAAATCAAATGTTCACTAACGTTCATCTTGGCCGAACTCTGGCCAAACTATGGCTGAGTTCTGCTAGGGTTCTGCCAGTTCATTTTTGAGAAAAATCAATTTGGCTTTTTGAAAAGTCCTTCAGAAGCTTTTTGTAAAAAGGATATTTTTCAAAAATATAGGTCATTTTTAAAGAGATAGGTCAGTTTTGAAAAATAATTTCGGACAGCCTATTTGCCAGTACGACTTGGTGTACATTGTATTCCTAGACTTAATAAAATAAAAAATTATATTGTTTTGAAGGAAATATATTCTGTATGGCAAACGACTTCAGTCTTGAACATAGTAGATATCCATCGTTGAGCAGTGTCCAAAACGTCGTAGGTAAACATCTGAATTGACTTGTATTTATATCGAGACAGAGATTGATCAATTATTAAAATCAGGTTTGACCATGACCAATGGGCCAATACTTTTGCCATGGCGTCGAGGAGCCGGAGCCTACCCCAGATGTGATAGCATGTTCTATACAACTAGATTCCTTTTCAGCTATAGCTTTGTTCGATTTTGGTGCATCCCATAGTTTTATTTCTGTAGCTTTTGTATTCAAGCATAGCATAGTATCTAAACCATTGGGTGGTATTTGCAAAATTATGACGGGCGGAGGTGCTATCCTAGTCAAGGATATATGTATGAGGCGTCGTATCACCTTGGGAGGTAGAGAGTTGCGCGCCAACTTACTCGTAATGCCACTACCGAGTTTCGACATCGTCCTCGGAATGGATTGGTTGAGTAAGAATTATGCCAGTATAGACTACCACCGAGGATGTGTTGTATTCCGCCCTCCGGGGGTGTCTGCATTCGAATTCGCTAGAGGAGCAGTAGAACAGCAGTGCGGGTCTATTTGTGAAGCTATGATCGAAGGAAGAGAGACACCGCATCCCATCATCACAGAATTCCTAGATATTTTTCCTGAGGACTTACCGGGATTGCTGCCAGATAGGGACATCGAGTTTGCTATTGATTTGGTTCCAGGCACAAAACTAACATCAAAACCGATATACCGTATCAACAACAAAGAAGCTAAGGAATTATAGAAGCATATCGACGAATTACTGGAGAATGGATTCACCAGAGAGAGCTCGTCACCATGGGGATCTCCTATTCTATTTGTGCCGAAGAAGGATGGTACAGTGCGGTTGTGCATCGACTACCGAGACTTGAATAATCATACCATCAAGAACAAATACCCATTGCCGAGATTTGACGATCCCTTCGATCAATTGAGCGACGCACGGGTATTCTCGAAGATTTATTTGTGGTTGAGCTACCATCAATTGAAGGTAAAGCAAGAGGATATACCGAAGACAGCCTTCCGGACCAAGTACGGACAATAAAAGTTTATGGTGATGTCGTTCGGGTTGACTAATGCCCCGATAGTTTTCATGAACCTGATAAACAAGGTATTCCATCTATAACTTGGCAAGTTCGTAGTAGTGTTTATTGATGACATATTCATTTATTCGAAAACACCAGAGGAAAACGAGGGGCATCTGAGGATCGTACTAGAGACCTTCAGAAAGGAGTAGCTCTATGGAAAACTCTTAAAATATGAGTTTTTCTTGGACAAGGTAGAGTTCCTTGGACATGTGGTGACAGGCGATGGTATATCCGTCGATCCAAAGAAGGTTGCAGCTGTGGAAGCTTGGACTACTCCGACTACGTACGGCGGCAGAGATACGAAGCTTCTTGGGATTGGCAGGATATTACCGGAAGTTCGTACAAGACTTCACTCGAATTGCGGAGCCAATGACTAGGCTCACTCGGAAGGATGTAGAGTTCGTGTGGACAGAGGACTTCCAGGCTGAGTTCGATGAGTTGAAGAGGAGGCTAACGACAGCCCATATTTTGACGTTGCCTTCGGGATCAGGAGATTTCACCATTTACAGTGATGCCTCGGGCAAAGGACTGGATTGTGTTCTAAAGCAGAATAAGAGGGTGATAGCCTATGCGTCCCGACAGTTGAGGTCGCATGAGAAGAACTACCCCACACACGACCTGGAGTTGGCGGTCGTGATCTTTGCCTTGAAGTTATTGTAATGACCATGGTTCGTATTACGTATATTGGTATACGTGTACGTATTTTGACTCGTATTGCATGACTCCTTGCTTGGTCTATTTGGCATTTTCTATTGCATGGTTCAGTTCGGTTTGGCTTGGTTTGGTTTTATTTATGAACCAAACCCCTACCTACCCCCACCCTCACCATTTATTAATCCCACTCTCCTCTCTCTCCTTATTATCACTTCAATAACTCTTCTTTTTCTTCTTCATTTACTCCTATCCACCTACACCCAAGAGCCCTAGGCAAGTACAACTTGATTTATGATGGATCTCAAGTTTTATTGTTCCATTCTTTTTTTTACATGATTATAAGCCTCTTTAGAACTTGGAGTTTTTGATTTTTATGGATAGATTCTTCTAGATCTACATTATAACTTTGGGGTTTCATAAGTTCATGGAGTTTTTCTTAGTTTTGATCTACTAAAACTTGTTATTTTCGAAAACTAATAGTTCCATGAGCAAGAGCACGGAATTTCGTATGAATTTGGTTTTTGATTCACCTCATTTCGAGTTAAAATAAAGTTTTTATGGCCAAAACAAGTTTTCTGAATTTTTTATGTCGGCTTCTCTTTTGCGTATTTTATGCAGAATTGAATTTTTGGCGTAAAAAGTGCACAGAATGACTATTTTTACCAAGTTTAGCTATTTTTTAGCCAGAATTTCGAAAAACTTAAAACATGAAAGTTTTAGATCTTTATCTTGCCTCTCCGAATATCTTTGGAGCACCTCATTTGGAGTTCGTATGTGGAAGTTATTACCCTGTCTCCTAAGCCGCATGATTCCTCCACAGCTCTTGTACCATGTTTATGTTTAGTTATTGCATATATGCTCATACCAGGTTAAATGTTAATTTTAAATATGTTCCATGACACGATGGTGACCCGTTGTGGTGCACTTTTGACGAATGACATGACATGATAGTGGCCCGTCGTGGCGCACTCTTGACAGTGAATTTGACACGATATATATCTCGAATGCTGTTGCGACGGCTAGCATGTTATGACAGATTTGAATGGCCTGGACACCGTGGGTGATTGTGTTTGTACAAAATAAACCGGTAACATTTTGTATCATGTTTAGGACAGGGATCCCTGAGTACCACGGTTAGGGGTACCTACTGTAAATGGCTAAGGCTAATAACTAGAATAATTCAGTAGTCATGAGAGATTTCCCCAGTTACAGACGATCCCGTTATCCCGGCCACCATTGTTGGACTTGTAGCCTGCCGACGAGTAGGGCACATGTCTAAATTCACCGATATATGAAAAAGAACGAGGCATTGCTTAATGAATCCAAGTCGCCTGGATAACCTGGATTAGCTGCAGGGCTTGTGGCTGGAGGAACATCTCATTGCATATTGCTAGTAACTAGGGCTTGTGATAACCCTAGTTAGCTAATGTAGAAAGCCGTAGTCACTGATTGGCCGTGAGCGATTGTATGGTGTAGATTCAGTGCTCGAATATTGCAAGCATGATCGCATGATTTTCACTTTTTAACAATAAAGATCAGAGACTAAGTTCTGTTCAGGCGAAGGGTTACAACCCCGGTCCTTGTTTGGTTTAAGGGTTGTAACGTGGCTCCTGGAGCAGTTCTGTGTCCTCTCTTCGTTTATTGTCTTATTGCACCCCACGTCTTGCTCGTCATATTTTACTTTACCAACAAGATTTAGAGACGGAGTTCTATTCAGGTGAAGGATTACAACCCCGGTCCTTGTTTGGTTTAAGGGTTGTGACCTGGCTACTTGAATGGTTCCCTCGTACTCTAATATGACTGTTGTTATTTTTTTTATCAGGCTCTTTCATACTTACTTTTAATATTTGTTTCTGATATGTTGGTTTTAGTTCTTAAGTGAAGCCTCCTTTGTGGCACTTGCTCTTTCTGGGATCCGATCCAGCTGGTTTTGTATGGCTAGATTTCGGAGCAGCTCCAGAGGTTCTATCGACTTTTCAGCCTGATGGTGACCACCAGGCGTAACCAGGGCAACGAGTGGGTTTATTTTTTTGGCTCTCCCACTCTATTGTAAAATTATTGTTTTGAGGCGTTTAGCCGGCGAGCACCTGTTAGCTCGTATTGCGTACCTTATTTACTGTCAGCCTACGGGCTGTAGCATGATTGACAAAATCCTAGGGTTGATCATGTATTATTAAACTCTTGCTAGTCCTCGCATGTTATAACGACTAGCTTCTTGATCAGCTGAATATGTAATGTCTGGGACGTCTTACTATTGTATATTTGGCGATCTTACATCTTGTAACTTTACTTGCTTGCTTGAGATTGAGACATTTAGGCTTGTTATTGACCATAGAAGACTGATGGATTGTAGTTAAACCCTCATGTATCTAGACAGCCATGACCGTATAGCGCGGTAGGTTGCACTTTAATATACGTAGCTGGCTATGTTCGCCCCCGTTCTCCAGTATTCTGGTTCTGGGGCGTGACATGGTTTAAGTGGTGGCCCATGTAGGTCTTGTAAATCAAGATATGTGAGGGTTTACCGAATAGATGTCTCAATCAGCACTCGCCCTTGATCTCTGCTCGTACCCTCTGAATCCATGTAATCTTGATCTGATCACATGCTTGTATCTTTGATCTATCTTGGTCCTTCCTTATTGTTTTCTATGTCGTCTTCTTCAGCGACATTATTCCTGGTCCTACTGATCGGTAAGGCGGAGCATCTCCCGTGGACCAGCAGCAACAAGAGGATCAAGCCCAGCACTCAGGAGCAGCTTTTCGGGTCATGCCTTCCGGAGATCCAGAACCCCCAGTACAGCCTGCCCAGCCTGCAAGGCAGGATGATGGAGCCTTATCAGGGAGTTGCTTGCATCGCAGGACCGTCGAGGAGATGCCTTGCATCAGGCAGTGACAGATGCTCTGGGCAGAGGTGGACATCATGGGAACAGTGCAGCGAACAGTTTCAAGCGCCTGAACCCTCCATTCTTCGATGGCAGTGAAGATGCTATCGCTGCTGATGCGTGGCTTCAGGATACAGAGGTGATATTGGAGGCAGCGAAGACCCCAGAGGATGAGAAGGTGACCGTAGTGCGCCTGCAGTTATTGGATCTAGCCCGCAGCTGGTGGGCGGCGCAGGCCGTTGGATTAGTGGCACCTATTGTCTGGACAGTATTTCGTGAGAGATTACGGACCAAGTACTTCGATGTTGTAGCTCGGTACGATCTACAAACGAGGTTCACTAATTTGAAGCAGATGGGCAGGACGGTCGATGGATATGCGGCCGAGTTTTCCAGGCTTAGTCGTTTTGCTCCCACCTTGGTAGCGACTGAGTTCGATAGAGCCCAGCGATTTCAGCAGGGACTCCACCTGGAGATTTTGCTGGCGATGGAGCAGTTTGAGCACCAGACTTTTGATGCAGTATTGAGGACGGCTAGGAGGCATGAGTATACCTCCCAGAGGATTGTAGATAGGACCGAAGGTCGAAAGCGATCTTACGGCTAGATGAACCAGTCGTCAGCCCCAGCCCCGGCAGCTAGGGCTTTGACCATTGGAACTCCGAGAAGGACAATCAGTTACGTCGGTTCAACATTTAACCCTGACGTATCCTCAGCAGAAGCAGAAGCAGTCTTCCACCATAGGCTGCTCTTATTGTGGGAAGCCTGGACATGTTGTTTCAGAATGTCGCAAGGCACGAGGGTTGTGTTTGCTTTGTGGAGCGCCAGACCATAAGGTAGAGTCCTGCCCGTTCAAGACTGACTCCGTACCAGCTATGACCAGTTCATCGGTTAGGGGACCAGCCCCAGTACCAGTCCAGCAGCAGTTTCCATCCCCGAGGCCATTGTCGACACAGACCCAAGCTTTTCAGCAGCAATGGCCTCAGCAGTATGCCCAGGCACAAGTTCAGAATCGGTAGAGAGGAATCCAGCAGAGAGGCCGACACCCAGAGGACAAGGACAAGTGTTGGCTTTAACCATGGAAGAAGAAGGAGTGGCGCCAGGTGAGGTAGTGGCAGATACTATTCTCGTCAACACCTTTCCGACTTCAGTATTATTTGACTCTGGTGCATCGCATTCATTTATGTCTGCACGATTCACGACACGGATAGGGCTGGAGCCCGAGTCATTTTTAGTAAGGCTCAATATACTTACTGGTAACGGTCTTGTGGGAGTAGATAGAGTATTTTCCTCGTGTCGGGTCGTAATTAGCGGTAGAGAGTTTCCCGCTAGGTTGATAGAATTCCCGATGGCCGATTATGATGTGGTCTTAGGGATGGATTGGTTGAGGGACCAGTATGCCAGGATAGATTGCCATATTGGCAGGGTTGTTTTTAGCATCCCAGGCGAGCCGGAGTTTTTTTTTTCCCGAGGCGAAGTTGAACCTTCTCCTCTCGTAATGCGGATGGCAGTAGCAGCAGTGCAGTTACCCCGGATCGTCGAAGAGTTTCCAGATGTTTTTTCAGAAGAGCTTCCTGGAATGCCGCCAAAGCGAGAGATCGAGTTCACCATAGACTTGATCTCCAGGACCGCACCTGTGTCAGAGAGAGTCTACATGATGGCGCCGTCAGAATTGGAGATATTGTACAAAATGATTGAAGAACTCAGGACCAAGGGATTCATTCGTGCTAGTGGATCGCCTTGGGGAGCCCCGATGCTTCTTGTGAAAAAGAAGGATGGTACATCCAGATTATGTGTTGACTATCGTACCTTGAACTCAGTGACAATCAAGAACAGATATCCTCTCCCAAGGATAGATGACTTGTTTGATCAACTTAGAGGAGCAGCAGTATTCTCGAAGATAGATTTGCGGTCAGGGTACCACTAGATCAGAGTCAGAGAGCAGGACATCCCGAAGACGGCATTCAGATCTAGATATGGGCATTGGGAGTTCCTTGTTATGCCATTTGGAGCAACCAATCCGCCGGCTGTATTCATGGACCTCATGAATCGCATCTTTATGCCTTATTTGGATTAATTCATGATTGTGTTCATAGACGACATCCTGGTCTACAGCAAGAGTGAAGCGGAGCATGAGCAGCATCTCAGAGTTGTCTTTCAGATTCTTCGAGAGCACCAGTTGTATGCCAAGTTCAGTAAATGCGAGTTCTGGCTCGATCGTATTTCGTATTTGGGTCATATCATCACCAGAGGAGGAGTAGAAGTAGATCTCCAGAAGATCGTGGCTATCGAAACGTGGCCAGTGCCCAGTATAGTTGCAGAAGTTCGCAGTTTTCTTGGATTGGCCGGCTACTACCGGCGATTTGTTTCGGACTTTGCTCAAATTTTAGCACCACTGACGCAGTTGACCCGCAAGGATGTGCAGTTTGCTTGGACAGCAGAATGTCAGGATTCTTTTGAGAAGTTGAAGCGAGGCTTGATGACGGCACCCATTCTCATACTTCCAGATGGGACCGGAGGATTCTCAGTATATTGTGATGCTTCAGACCGAGGTTTAGGATGTGTTTTGATACAACATGGGAAGGTAATAGCTTATGCGTCACGATAACTTCGTGATCATGAGAGAAATTACCCAACCCACGACTTGGAGTTGGCAGCCGTGGTGTTTGCACTAAAGCTTTGGAGACACTACTTGTATGGAGATAGGGTGGAGATTTTCACCGATCACAAGAGCCTGAAGTATGTGTTCACTCAGAAGGATCTTAACATGTGTAAGAGGAGATGGCTAGAGCTGCTTGTGGATTATGATGTCAACCTACAGTATCATCCTGGAAAAGCCAATGTTGTTGCGGATGCATTGAACAGGAGAGCCGAAGTCTATTTTCTGACAACGCAACCAGAATTGTTAGCAGATCTTCAGAAGATGGGTATAGAAGTTGTCCTTGTTTGCAAAAACAAAAGTATGATATTTATTTCACAAACTTTGTAAAGAATATTACAAGAATTCTGGGAAAGTACAACTATAGGAATCCGATCTGGATGACGATCGCTTTATCCCTTGGACGATGTGAACTTTTGAAGACGAAAGCTTTTGAAGATGACTGAAGGCAGGAAGCCTATGATGGAACGAAGGCAGGAAGCCTCTGATGAACTGAAGGCGAAGAGCTTCTGAAGAACGCAGCAGCACTTTAGCAAGAACTCCTGGATTCTCTGAAGAGAATAATCTCTCTGTGTGTAATCTGATCTCTCTGATCTCTCCTCTGTTGAATGGAAACGAAACTCTATTTATAGAGTTCTGAAATAACTGTTTTGGGCAGTTATTCTGGAGAGTGCCTGGTTGAAGTGCGCCTGTTTTGAGCACGTATGACAAACTGCGCCTGTTTTCACTCCATTATCACGAACGTGCACCAACTGCTCTAGACACGTGGCATTATTTGATTGACATGCGCTTGGTCGTGTACAGTTAGTGGGACACGTGTTGGACATGTAGAGTGGTAGTTAGGCGTTGATTTAGTCAAAGTGCGCCTGTTTCAGGGACACGTGGCAAGCTCTGAATTGATGTTGTATTGAACTGCGTCTTCTTCACTGAGACGTAGGCGCAATCTGCAAAGTGTGCTTAATATAGTCAAAAAGTAGGCGCAGTCTGTCGATAGTGCTTGGTTCTTCGATGTAGGTGCAATCTGTCTAGACAGCTATCATATCTTCCTCGAGTGCTACGCTCTCTGAGTACTGAATAGGCGCTATTTGAGTTTGATTGAGAACTAGGCACAGTCTGCCCTGTTGACGGAAAACTAGGCGCAGTCTGCCCAGATTCATGAATTAGGCGCAGTTTGTCTTTAAGCAGTCAACTAGGCGCAGTTTGATTTTTTTTTACCTACAAGACCGCCTTCAAAGTTTTCGAAAGTTGATTTTATTCAAAATTTCGAAATACTTTGAATTTTGAAAATCAAATCAAGTTGCGCATAGGCTAAGCTGTCTGCTCGATCTGGAAGGATTAACCTCACGTTTCAGACATTTAATGAATATCCGAATGATGAATCTTCATTTTTCAAGACTGATTGAATTCAATTCTTTATGGAGGAATATAAACCACCGGATGATGTGAGGAAGAGGATAAACCGTCAGATGATGAAGATGAACGATATAAACCGTCAAATGGTGTGATGAACGGGATGAACCGTCAGATGATAAAGATGAACGGTATAAACCGTCAAATGGTGTGATGAACGGGATGAACCGTCAAATGATGATGATGAACGGGATGAACCGTCAAATGGTGATGATGAACGGGATGAACCGTCAAATGGTGATGATGAACGGGATGAACCGTCAAATGGTGATGATGAACGGGATGAACCGTCAAATGGTGATGATGAACGGGATGAACCGTCAAATGGTGATGATGAACGGAATGAACCGTCAAATGATGATGATGAACGGGATGAACCGTCAAATGATGATGATGAACGGAATGAACCGTCAAATGATGATGATGAACGGGATGAACCGTCAAATGGTGATGATGAACGGGATGAACCGTCAAATGGTGATGATGAACGGGATGAACCGTCAAATGGTGATGATGAACGGAATGAACCGTCAAATGATGATGATGAACGGAATGAACCGTCAAATGATGATGATGAACGGGATGAACCGTCAAATGATGATGATGAACGGGATGAACCGTCAAATGGTGATGATGAACGGGATGAACCGTCAAATGGTGATGATGAACAGAATGAACCGTCAAATGATGATGATGAACGGGATGAACCGTCAAATGATGTCAAATGGTGATGATGAACGGGATGAACCGTCAAATGGTGATGATGAACGGGATGAACCGTCAAATGGTAATGATGAACGGGATGAACCGTCAAATGGTGATGATGAACGGAATGAACCGTCAAATGATGATGATGAACGGAATGAACCGTCAAATGATGATGATGAACGGGATGAACCGTCAAATGATGATGATGAACGGGATGAACCGTCAAATGGTGATGATGAACGAGATAAACCGTCAAATGATGATGATGAACGGGATGAACCGTCAAATGATGATGATGAACGGAATGAACCGTCAAATGATGATGATGAACGGGATGAACCGTCAAATGATGATGATGAACGGGATGAACCGTCAAATGGTGATGATGAACGGAATGAACCGTCAAATGATGATGATGAACGGGATGAACCGTCAAATGATGATGATGAACGGAATGAACCGTCAAATAGTGATGATGAACGGAATGAACCGTCAAATGATGATGATGAACGGGATGAACCGTCAAATGATGATGATGAACGGGATGAACCGTCAAATGATGATGATGAACGGGATGAACCGTCAAATGATGATGATGAACGAAATGAACCGTCAAATGATGATGATGAACGGGATGAACCGTCAAATGATGATGATGAACGGGATGAACCGTCAAATGATGATGATGAACGGGATGAACCGTCAAATGATGATGATGAACGGGATGAACCGTCAGATGATTTTGTATAGGATGTTCATTTAGAAGATATAGTCAATCGATGAATTTGACCAATACTGGTGTCAGAATCCCATGATCTGGAATCAGAAGAATTGGAGCGCTCGTCACTATCAGATTTAGAGACTGCTGGGGATAACTCTTGCGGAGAAGCATATCCGAGCCCTCTGTTAGTCCTGCTGTAGTACATTTCAGACTTTCCATATGGAACAGCTGTACGAACAGGAGTTCGCCTTCCTTTGCCGTAGTTGAGGCCACTTTTGAAGTCGTAGCCCATCTTTCGGAGGATGTCTTTGCACTGCTGACTGTAACGATGATGCTAAATAGGTCCAGTATCGTTAACTTTGCTGTCATCCGTATAGCTGAACTTTTGTTCTGGTCCTTTACTAAAAAGTATTGGATTCTCGCCTTTCTTTCGAGAAGGAACAATAAAGCAGGACTTCTCTGGCCGATCATTTGAGACTTCCATCTGAAGAGCTTGCACAACTCCCATTGTGAATGATTGGAAACTATCTAACATTTCCAAATAATACTTAGTATAGTAGATGACATCAGTATACTGGAAAGGAGATACATCTTCATTGATATACACAGTGGTATTTACAACAGGACCTTTAGCCTTAGCAGACTTGGTCAGATTGATTACAAGAGGGGGAGAGGAAGAACGTGAAGGAAGTTTAGACTTGTTTATGACGGAGGTCAATAACAAGCGGCTCAGAGGAGGTGAGCTCCCTATTTTCCTTGTCTTTGATAACAAGTGGCTCAAAGGAAGTGAGCTGCTTTTTTTTATCTTGTTACGACGTAAGTCAAATAACAAGAGGCTCAGAGGAGGTGAGCTCCCTTTAATCATCATCAGTTGGCTGTTTCTGAATTGGCAAGTGAATAGCCAATAGTTTAGAGGACTGAGGATAAGAAACCCGCCCTTTAACAGGTATGATGAGGGTTTCACTGGACGTTGCTTCCTGATCTTCTTCTGTGTCAAGAGACAGAACAATCTTCATGAATTCCTTTTTATACATGCGAGAGTCATTGCAATATGCCTCAACTCCTTTGAAGGGATGGAGATCAGCCACCTCCTTATGGACTTCTCCATTGTCATCAACGTATTTAAAACATTGATGAAGAGTGGAAGGAACGATGTTATGTTCATGCAGGAATGGCCTCCCCAGAATAGCATTGTATGAGCAGCCATGGTTGTCGATGATATAAAAGGTAACCTTAGTGCGCAGATTGCCTATTTGTAGTTTTAGGCGAATCTTGCCCAAAGGTTCGCTTTTACCTTGGTTGAATCCCAGAATTGTGGTAATGGTAACAGAAAGACTATGCACAGGTATTTTCAGTGCATCTAGCATAGTCTTCGTCATAATGCTGAGAGCGGACCCAGGATCAATCAATAGACGATCAACCTTCATAGAATCGATATAGCCCGTAAAATATAGAGGACGGTCATGTCGATTATCTTCTAGCAGCATATCGTCCTGCGTAAAAGTGATGTTCGGCATCAAGTCCAGAACACTGTGGCAGTGTAGGCAAGAAACTGGTTCTGCTTCCAGCTTCTTGAGGAAAGTCAAGCAGGTTTCTGCTTGCATCAGGGCTTCACGCAAGAGCTCGAAGATTGACAATCTGGCTGGTGTATTAGCTAATTGAACCAAAATATCAAAATTGTAAGGCTTCTCAAATCCTGTGAGTGATGATTTCTTCAGAGGTTTGTCGAAGCGGACTCGTTGCTTGCCCTTGTCTACTACAGTAGATTTGGGAGGAATAGACACCACTACTGGTGTAGATGCAGAAGGATTCTCCTCAATAGATGCAGGTTGTGCTGGAGCAGACTCCGAAGAAGACTCTGGAGCTTCTGGGACTTCCCGTTGATATGTTTTTCCTGATCTGGTGCCGATCAAGATCTCTTCTTCGTTTGTAGGGTCGAAGGACACCATGTTGCAAATCTTTATCTTGCCTTTAGAACGATCTTTCTTCTTGGAATATGAGACTTCAAACTCTGAAGCGAGATCAGGATGGATCCACATAATTTCACCATTATCAAAAGATAATGGAACAAGGCTTTTATTCTGAGAAAGAGGGAGATTCTCAATCTCAAGAGTAGCTTTGGGGATTGGAATGACGTCGTCTTGCACCATCAGAGGAGGAAAGTCTCCAAATTGAACTGAGACCATGTTTGCGGTCACAGTCTTTTCGTCTTGTTGAAGAGTGATAACCCCAGCGTTGACTAGCTCTTGGATCTTGCCTTTGAGCACATAGCATGCTCGAGTAGGATGTCCAACAAACCTGTGATAGACACAATATTTTGGATGGTCAGTCTTACCAACCTCTTCCGTCCTTTTAGGGTCGGGTAATTGCAGTTTGTTGCTCTTTGTAAGACATTCAAAGATACCCATGATGTCATCTTCATCGAAAGAGTACTCTTCTTTAGGACGTGGTGCTCTTTGAGGTTGTTGTGATGGAGTATGTGCAGATTGAGCAACATTGACAACCAGTGCTTCTTTATTCTTTAGATTTATGGCCAAAGCTTCTTTAGGAGTAGATGTATCTTTACCCCTCTTGTTATTTTGGTGATTGTTGTTAGAGTTTGAGCTATGATCGCCTTGGTCAGGATTCATGTGAACCCCCAATGTCTTGAATTTTTCAGCGCTGAGTTCTGCTGCCTTAGCATTAATAATGAAAGAAGGCCAATCCTGGAATTGAGTTGCCCCTGTCCACATACTGATAATTGGCAAGAGATTATTCTTGCAAGTATCGATTGTAACAGCAGATGGTGTTCCCATTGGCATTTTGAGAGCTTCGCGATGGAACCTCTCGATAAATTGCTCAGCAGGCTCATTATTTCTTTGTTTAATTTTAATGAGGGCTGACATGGTCATGTCGTTGACGCCTTCATAAAATCGTTCAAGGAACATCTGTTTGAAACCAGCAAAAGAAGTGATACATCCGTCTGGTAGACTTCGGTACCAGTCATAAGCAGCGCCAGTTAAGCAACTGACGAATACCCGAGTAAGAAGGGCATCATTAGGCTGAAAAGGATCAGTCATCAATTCAAAATGATTAATATACTGATTGGGAGATGAAGTGCCATCAAACTGCATAATAGTGGGGAATTTGTATTTTGGTGGAAACTGCATTTTCTTCCATTCGGCGGGATAGAGTTATTTAATGCCCAACCGTTGTAAGCCTTCCCTTTGTGTATAGGCTTCAAATTGATTCCGCAATTGTTCAACAGCATCATTAGCATTCCCTGAAGATTGAGGATTGCTAGATTGATTGGTAATGACCGGAGGAGGAACCGCATGGTAAGCATCACCCCCAGCACCAGTTTGGCTAAGAGTAACCTGAGCTGGTACTGTGATGTTCGGAAGAGGTGGTACCCCCAGACCAGGGTTCTGAGGAGTGGAAGAAACCAATGGTTCAGGAGTTATAACTGGTGGAATGTGCTGAGCCATAATAACATCATACATTTTAGCCATCATTTCGGCCATAGTCTTCAATTGTTCTTCTAGTGCAACAATCCTTTGATTCTGATTGTTAGAACCAGAAGCATCTTGTTCTTCAGTAACGTATGCTGTCACTTCTCGTGCCATGACAGATGACACAGTTTGTTCAGAGCCATCACTGTCGACAGCAAAGTCCGAATTACCCCCATCATGAGAAGTAGACCGATCACTGTAAGGGAGATTCCTTTGACCGATTGTTTCTCGGCTTCGAGATCGAGTATGCTGGTAAACACCATCATCTGATTCTCTAAGTCGGTCAAGATAGTGCTGGCTAGGTCTCCGGATCTTTCCATGCTTGCATTTTCTACCCCCAGAGTCTCTGGAAGTCATGTTGACGGAGGCAAACATTACCTCTTCTTCATCATCACTCTTTTGATCAATATAAGGGAAATTCAGACGCTCGAAGATAGAACGTTTGGTTGTTTGGCAACAACATTTGATAACCACTTCGTGAGGATGATTGCAATGATGAACTTGTGATTGTTTGGGAGAACTGGGGGTGATATTCCGTTTCTGCCTGAGATGATCCCGAAGATCAGAGACAACGGGATGAGAAGAAGTAGCAGGGATATACTCATAGATGACATTTGGAACATGATTCCGATTTCGTAAACGTTCGATTCCATGAGTATAAAGAGAGGTACTCATCTGATTGGCGTAATTGTCAGGATTCCTTGCCTCAGAAGGTTGATACTGAGGCAAGTTGATCTTAGCATGCTTGCGTTTTACAGAGGTAGGTTTTGATTGGGGTTTTCTATTAAGATATGCCCGTAAATCATTTAAATCGCCCCTGGGAACCTCAGTTTGTGAAACTTGTAATTTGCCTTGTTCAGATCGTGAAATCCGCAAATTAGGCAATTCCTGAATATTTGCCTTGGGAGTAGGTAAAATACCTCTCTGATTAGTACGAGAACCCTTGTTAAGGAGGATATTCGTACTAATAGGTGCAGAGGCACTATCAGTTGGATCCTCCTCGATAAGAATCGAAGAAGACTTGGAAAAGGCCAGAGGACCTTTCCCATTGTTTTGAGATGAAGGGATAGCTAAAGAGCATTTCCCTCTGTTATCTTTCAAGTTTTAAGCTTGGGAAGATTGGGAGAAGACCAAGGGGCCTTTTCCTTTTGATGGAATGGAAGAAGGAACAGCCAAAGGACTGTCCTCAGCAAACTGCGCCTGAGCAGTTTGGGGTTTCTGGATTCTGGAGTGATTCGGAGTAGACTGCGCCTGAGCAGACTGCGCCTGAGTAGACTGCGCCTGTTTAGTCAGGGCAGCAGATGTATTGGATTGAGCCTTGGCAGCAGCAGAAGATTTGACTTGTGCCAATTTGGCACAAACTGTGCCAGAAGAAGGTTTGGTGGCAGACTGCGCCTGTTTCCCTAAGGAGAGAATAGACTGCGCCTGATTGTGAGGCAGAGATTGTGTTGTTTTGGCATGAACTGTGCCAAAAGATGGTTTGACAGCAGACTGCGCCTGTTTCTCTAAGGAGAGAACAGACTGCGCCTGATTACCAGAGATAGACACTGGTGTCTTAGAAACAGCAGGTTGTGCCGAGGAAGTGGCAGCGTTCTTCATTAGAGAAGTAGCAGAGTTTCTTGGGAGCCCACACTGAGCGAGTCTTGCTCTTGACGGAAGTCGTAGTGCGGCGAGGAGTGCTTTGTGCATTAATCATTGCTTCGTAAGCCGTTTGGTCGACTTTTACGACCAAAGTCTTCTGCGTCTTGCCGATAGGCGCCGTGTCACATTGAGTTGTCACATTTTCATCAGAGGAAAAGGTCGTCCCCAGCAGAGTCGCCATTTTGTTTGCAAAAACAAAAGTATGATATTTATTTCACAAACTTTGTAAAGAATATTACAAGAATTCTGGGAAAGTACAACTATAGGAATCCGATCTGGATGACGATCGCTTTATCCCTTGGACGATGTGAACTTTTGAAGACGAAAGCTTTTGAAGATGACTGAAGGCAGGAAGCCTCTGATGGAACGAAGGCAGGAAGCCTCTGATGAACTGAAGGCGAAGAGCTTCTGAAGAACACAGCAGCACTTTAGCAAGAACTCCTGGATTCTCTGAAGAGAATAATCTCTCTGTGTGTAATCTGATCTCTCTGATCTCTCCTCTGTTGAATGGAAACGAAACTCTATTTATAGAGTTCTGAAATAACTGTTTTGGGCAGTTATTCTGGAGAGTGCCTGGTTGAAGTGCACCTGTTTTGAGCACGTATGACAAACTGTGCCTGTTTTCACTCCATTATCACGAACGTGCACCAACTGCTCTAGACACGTGGCATTATTTGATTGACATGCGCTTGGTCGTGTACAGTTAGTGGGACACGTGTTGGACATGTAGAGTGGTAGTTAGGCGTTGATTTAGTCAAAGTGCGCCTGTTTCAGGGACACGTGGCAAGCTCTGAATTGATGTTGTATTGAACTGCGTCTTCTTCACTGAGACGTAGGCGCAATCTGCAAAGTGTGCTTGATATAGTCAAAAAGTAGGCGCAGTCTGTCGATAGTGCTTGGTTCTTCGATGTAGGTGCAATCTGTCTAGACAGCTATCATATCTTCCTCGAGTGCTACGCTCTCTGAGTACTGAATAGGCGCTATTTGAGTTTGATTGAGAACTAGGCACAGTCTGCCCTGTTGACGGAAAACTAGGCGCAGTCTGCCCAGATTCATGAATTAGGCGCAGTTTGTCTTTAAGCAGTCAACTAGGCGCAGTTTGATTTTTTTTTTTTACCTACAGTCCTTCCTACCAATGTGGCATTGATGTCCAGCATGCAAGTTCAGTCCATTATAGTTGAGAGAATCAAGATAGCTCAGTCATCAGATTCTAAGCTTCAGCGGCTTAGGACAGAATGTGTAGCAAGGCGAAGACCAGAATTATACATTCATGAAGACGGTACACTTCGACATGGTAAGCGTCTTTGTGTACCCAGTGGAGATATCAGATAGGAAGTCATAACCGAAGCTCACAGTTCTCAGTATTCGATTCATCCCGGTAGCACGAAGATGTACCGAGATATCCGTCAGCACTTTTGGTGGAATGGCATGAAGAGGGAGATAGCTCGGTTTGTCTCTCGGTGTTTGGTTTTCCAACAAGTCAAGGCTGAACATCAGAGGTCAGCTGGACTTCTTCAGCCCTTGCCAATTCTAGAATGGAAGTGGGAGCATATAACCATGGATTTCGTGACTGGATTACCTAGGTCCCCGGCAGGTAGAGATGCTATTTGGGTTATAGTTGATCGGCTCACGAAGGTGGCTCACTTTCTCCCATTCAGAGTTGGTCGGTCGACGGCTCAGCTAGCAGAGATGTACCTCAGGCAGATAGTCAGACTTCACGGAGTACCGGTCAGTATCACCTCGGACAGAGATTCGAGATTCACGTTGCACTTTTGGCGTAGTCTGCAAGAGAGTTTGGGAACTCACCTCCAATTCAGCTCAGCTTATCACCCGCAGACAGATGGTCAGTCGGAGCGCACGATCCAGACTCTTGAGGATATATTGAGATCTTGTACGCTCGATTTCGGTGGTTCGTAGGAAGATCACCTGCACTTGGTGGAGTTCTCGTACAACAATAGTTAAGCCAGTATCCAGATGGCACCGTTCGAGGCACTGTATGGCAGGAAGTGCAGATCCCCACTAGCATGGGACGATGTTGGAGAGAGACAGATGCTTGGTCCAGAAATGATCACTCAGATAGTTGAGGTAGTCAGGAGAGTTAGAGATCATCTTCGCGTTGCACAAGATCGCCAACGCCATTAGGCCGATTCTCATCGGCGTCCCCTTGAATTTTCTGTCGGCGACCATGTATTCCTTAGGATCTCGCCTAACCGTGGCATCATTCATTTCGGCATATGGGAAAAGTTTAGTCCTAGGTATATAGGGCCGTTCGATATCCTAGAGCGAGTAGGAGATGTGTCCTATCGTCTCGCTCTTCCGTCGTCTCTGAGTGAGGTGAATGACGTGTTTCATGTATCCCAACTACGACGGTATATCCCGGACCCGAGTCATATCCTGGATCATTCGAAATTGGTTGTTGGTACCAACCTTTCGTATGAGGAAGGACCCGTGTCCATATTAGAACAGAGAGAGAAGAAACTCAAGAACAAGACTATCAAGTTAGTCCGAGTTGCTTAGGGTCATCACTCTTTGAGTGAATCAACATGGAAGCGTGAGGATGATATCCGATCGCGATATCCCGACCTATTTGACTCGTAAGGTATAATGTCTTTCTTTTGCCTTACGCTCTAAATTCCTTGCTTGAAATGAATGATTGCATGGTAGATTGCTTGAATATAGCTTGTCCTTGCCTCTCTAGCCTCTTAATTAAATTTCGAGGACGTAATTCTTTTAAGGTGGGTAGAATTGTAATGACCATTGTTCATATTACGTATATTGGTATACGTGTACGTATTTCAACTCGTATTGTATGACTCCTTGCTTGGTCTATTTGGCATTTTCTATTGCTTGGTTCGGTTCGGTTTGGCTTGGTTTGGTTTTATTTATGAACCAAACCCCTATATACCTCCACCCTCACCATTTATTAATCCCACTCTCCTTTCTCTCCTCATTATCACTTCAATAACTCTTCTTCTTCTTCATTTACTCCTCTCCACCTACACCCAAGAGCCCTAGGCAAGTGCAACTTGCTTCATAATGGATCTCAAGTTTTATTGTTCTATTCTCTTCTTTACATGATTATAAGCCTCTTTAGAACTTAGAGTTTTTGATTTTTATGGATAGATTCTTCTAGATCTACATTATAACTTTGGAGTTTCATAAGTTCATGGAGTTTTTCTTAGTTTTGATCTACTAAAATTTGTTATTTTCGAAAACTAATAGTTCCATGAGCAAGAGCACGGAATTTCATATGAATTTGGTTTTTGATTCACCTCATTTCGAGTTAAAATGAAGTTTTTATGGCCAAAACAAGTTTTCTGAATTTTTTATGTCGGTTGAGTGAAATTTTATGCAGGAAACCCTGTTTATGCGTATTTTACGCTGGATAGTATCCAGAATGTGAAATTTTATGCAGGGAACCCTGTTTATGCGTATTTTACGCTGGATAGTATCCAGAATGTGAAATTTTATGCAGGGAACCCTATTTATGCGTATTTTACGCTGGATAGTATCCAGAATGTGAAATTTTATGCAGGGAACCCTGTTTATGCGTATTTTACGCTGGATAGTATCCAGAATGTGAAATTTTATGCAGGGAACCTATTTATGCGTATTTTACGCTGAATAGTATCCAGAATGTGAATTTTTACGCTGGAACCCTTCTCTTTTGCGTATTTTACGTAGAATTGAATTTTTGGCGTAAAAAGTGCACAGAATGACTGTTTTTGCCAAGTTTAGCTATTTTCTAGCCAGAATTTCAAAAAACTTAAAACATGAAAGTTTTAGATCTTTGTCTTGCCTCTCCGAATATCTTTGGAGCACCTCATTTGGAGTTCGTATGTGGAAGTTATGCCCCTGTCTCCAGAGCCGCATGATTCCTCCACAGCTCTTGCACCCACCTTGTTTATGTTTAGTTATTGCATATATGCTCATACCAGGTTAAATGTTAATTTTAAATATGTTCCATGACACGATGGTGACCCGTTGTGGTACACTTTTGACGAATGACATGACATGATAGTGGCCCGTCGTGGCGCACTATTGACAGTGAATTTGACATGATATATATCTCGAATGCTGTTACGACGGCTAGCATGTCATGACAGAATTGAGTGGCCTGGACACCGTGGGTGATTGTGTTTGTACAAAATGAAGCGGTAATGTTTTACATCATGTCTAGGACAGGGATCCCTGAGTACCACGGTCAGGGGTACCTACTGTAAATGGCTAAGGCTAATAAATAGAATAATTCAGTAGTCATGAGAGATTTCCCCAGTTACAGGCGATCCTGTTATCCCGGCCACCATTGTTAGACTTGTAGCCTGCCGACGAGTAGGGCACATGTCTAAATTCACCGATATATGGAAAAGAACGTGGCATTGCTTAATAAATCCAAGTCACCTGGATAACCTGGATTAGCTGCAGGGCTTGTGGCTGGAGGAACATCTCATTACATATTGCTAGTAACTAGGGCTTGTGATAACCCTAGTTAGCTAATGTAGAAAGCCGTAGTCACTGATTGGCCGTAAGCGATTGTATGGTGTAGATTCAGTGCTCGAATATTGCAAGCATGATCGCATGATTGTCACTTTTTAACAATAAAGATCAGAGGCTAAGTTCTGTTCAGGCGAAGGGTTACAACCCCGGTCCTTGTTTGGTTTAAGGGTTGTAACCTGGCTCCCGGAGCAGTTCTGTGTCCTCTTTTTATTTATTGTCTTATTGCACCCCACATCTTGCTCGTCATATTTCATTTTACCAACAAGATTTAGAGACGGAGTTCTATTCAGGTGAAGGGTTACAACCCCGGTCCTTGTTTGGTTTAAGGGTTGTGACCTGGCTACTTGAATGGTTCCCTCGTACTCTAATATGACTGTTGTTATTTTTTTTATTATCAGGCTCTTTAATACTTACTTTTAATATTTGTTTCTGATATGCTGGTTTTAGTTCTTAAGTGAAGCCTCCTTTGTGGCACTTGCTCTTTCTGGGATCTGACCCAGCTGGTTTTGTATGGCCAGATTTCGGAGCAGCTCCAGAGGATCTACCGACTTTCCAGCCCGTTGGTGACCACCAGGCGTAACCAGGGCAACGAGTGGGTTTATTTTTTTGGCTCTTCCACTCTATTGTAAAATTATTGTTTTGAGACGTTTAGTCGGCGAGCATCTGTTAGCTCGTATTGCGTACCTTATTTACTGTCTGCCTACGGGCTGTAGCATGATTGACAAAATCCTAGGGTTGATCATGTATTACTGAACTCTTGCTAGTCCTCGCATGTTGTAACGACTAGCTTCATGATCAGCTGAATATGTAATATCTGGGACGCCTTACTATTGTATATTTGGTGATCTTACATCATGTAACTTTACTTGCTTGCTTGAGATTGAGACATTTAGGCTTGTTATTGACTATAGGAGACTGATGGATTGTCGTTAAACCCTCATGTATATAGACAACCGTGACCGTATAGCGAGATGGGTTGCACTTCAATATACGTACCTGGATATGTTCGCCCCCGCTCTCCAATATTCTGGTTCTGGGGCGTGACATTTATGGAGACATTATTTGCACGAAGAGCGAGTGGAAATCTTTACTGACCAGAAAAGCTTGAAGTACGTCTTCACACAAAAGGAGGTTAACATGAGGCAGCGCAGATGGCTTGAGCTGATGAGTGAACTATGATATTTCTCTACAGTACCACCCGGAAAAAGCCAACGTTGTTGCAGATGCTTTGAGCAGGTATCCCGTAGCAATGTGCTTGACTCGAGATCATCACTTATTAGCAGATTTGGAGAGTTTGGGCATCAAGATCGTCATTCCAGGGACCGAGATACAGATGATGGGCATGCAGATTCAATCAGAATTATTGGACAGGATTCACCAGGCACAGCACCAGGACGAGCAGCTGAAGAACATCATGGCACAAGCACGGGCCGTTTTGCTAGACGACTTCACTATTACGGAGGATGGTTCGTTGAGGCATAGGACGAAACTTTGTGTACCTAGTGGAGAGCTTAGAGAAAAAGTTATGCAGGATGCACACCATTCCCAGTATTCTTTACATCTAGGAGCCAACAAGATATACAAGGATCTGAGAAACCACGTGTGGTGGTATGGTATGAAATAAGAGGTGGCCCGTTTCGTTTCTAGATGCCTCGTATGTCAGCAGGTCAAAGCAAGGAGGCAAAGACCAGGAGGGTTGTTGCAACCAATACCAATTCTTGAGTGAAAGTAGGAACATATCACCATAAATTTTGTTTTCGGTCTTCCACGGTCATCGGGAGAAAAAGATGCGATTTGGGTCATCGTTGACCGATTGACCAAATCGGCCCACTTTATACCATTCAAAGTGGGGTTATCTACGGAGAAGTTGGCAGAGCTTTATGTGAAGCAGATAGTTCGGCTGCACGGGGTTCCAGTGAGTGTCATTTCAGACCATGACAGCAGGTTCACGTGCCACTTCTGGAGGAGCCTGCAGACTAGCTTGGGCACAACGCTCAAGTACAGCATCGCCTATCATCCACAGATGGATGGACAGTCAGAGAGGACCATTCAGACGCTCGAGGATATGTTGCGGACGTACGTACTAGATTTTGGCGGCTCATGGATGGACTACCTTTACCTCGTGGAGTTTTTCTACAACAACAGCTACCAAGCTAGCATCGAGATGTCCCCTTTCGAAGCACTGTATGGACGGAGATGTCGTACCCCATTATCTTGGGACGACGTGGAAGAGCGAGCACTGTTGGGACCGGAGATGGTAGTAGATGCTGCAGAGAAGTTCAAGCTGATTAGAGAGCAGCTTTGCATGGCTCAGGACAGACAGAAGCACTGGGCCGACAGTCACCGTAGACCGTTAGAGTTTGAGGTATATAACCTTCTTATTATAAACTACGAGTATAGTTATAGGATTCGTGGTAATGTTTTGTGCATCTTAGGTTGGCGACTTGGTATTTTTGAAGATTTCTTTGACGTATGGCATGATCCATTTCGGTAAAGGTGGTAAACTCAGCTAACGCTTTATTGGACCGTTTGGTATCCTTGAGAAGATCGGTGCAGTTGCATACCGATTGGCCTTGCCGCTTGCACTGGAAGGAGTGCACAACGTGTTTCACGTATCCCAACTGAGATGAAACGTGGCGGATCCCAGCCATGTGTTGGACGATTCGGATATCGATGTAGGACCGAGCCTCACTATCAGGAGCAGCCCGTGGAGATTCTGGACTGCAGGGAGAAGGTACTGAGGAATCAGACGATTCCTTTGGTTCGTGTCGTATGGAGGAACCACTCCCCAAGCGAATCCACATGGAAGAGAGAGGACGAGATGCGCGAGCGCTACCCCTATCTTTTCGAGCCATAAGGTATAGCTTTTCTTTTGCCAATCTCAAATTTCGAGGACAAAATTTTTCCAAGGGGGTAGATTTGTAAACCCTTGAAATCAATTATTGTTAACCTTTCTTTATTTTCCTAAAGTACCAAAGAAATTATGGAGTTAGATGTAATCTTTCACCAAGCATAAAGGAGGACTTCTTTACAAAAACTGATTGCTCTAGGGCTTTAATGCAAGTTTGCTTATTCAAAATCCAAAGGAGCTATAGCCGGTTGCAACCCCTGTCATTGAGTCGATCATAAATTATGAATTCAAACCCTCTCAAGTATTTTGAGATAAACCATAAGTGATTCAAATCTTTTTCCCATATCTCTACGAGAAATACAAACTTAGCTATATATAGAAGTTGAAGCAACCGTTCCTCCTCTCTTCGAACCCTAATCCCTAATTCTTCTCTGCCGAAAGAGCAATCGGGAATGAGACTTGGAACCAGTCGAACTTCTCAGCCAACAACTACCAGGTAATTCTTCCCCTTCTAAATTTCTATCATCGTTCCACAATAAGGTACAACTTAAGTATATGACCAAATGTTGGGGAGGAATTATGGGTGTATTCCATGTATAGATCGATTAGAATAATTCATGTTTAAACAATTGTGAATAGACAACTTCTTGTACCCGTTCATGGATACACAGATCCGAGGAAGGATCAATTGATACTGTCAGTGGGGGCGGGTTCCAACTGTGTTCAGAAAGAGATGCATATGAGAGTTTATGCTTTGTTCGATCAAACCAATCTCAGTAACAGATGGTTGCCATCTTGGTATTGTATTTGATATCATACCCTGCTAAAATAGCAGATGACACTCGAGGAGTATCAGTTGATACTCGACAAGTATCAGCGGCTAACCAATGCAGTAACAGGTTTCACTTGTTCGAGATAACCTAGTATCAGAGGAATTCATAAATCCACCCCTAATATCATATGATAATGGGATATCGAGGACCAGATGGTTATTCGATATTTGATTTCACCTTTGTACCATGAATAACCTGAGAAAACTCCGAGTACCGACTTACCGTACGACAAATTGATACTTGATAGTCATATCTAACCCCTGTAGCAATTTGGTATCAGTATTGATATGTGTTTCCGAACCTCCTCATGTTAAAGATTACCATGGACCCCACTGTAGACTCAGATATCTGATTTTCAGTATCGGAGTTGCAGTATCAAATTGATACATGTATAACCAGGGCAAACCCCAAATATCCGATTAATGTTAGTGCCAATCTCAACTTAGTATCATACTGATACTTAGCAGCAACCTGACATTCGAGTAGGCCTTAATTTCATAACAAGTAAGTCATTAACTTCATATGCAATGGTATGGGCATAACCGGATGAACCTCAATCTAGTGCAGCAACCCACATTATCCAGTATAGAGCCAAGAGGTAATCATCTACATCTTGACACATTAACTTGTTTTGCTGTCTTTGATTACCAATCCTTTTTCTTAACAGAAGCACCAAGCATGTCCCTTGTAGCAGTTAATAACATTAGTTACACTTGGAGTCTGAGATCAGTCGGGTCATATCCTTATCAATGGTTATTTATATTTGAAATCAAGTTGTACTCGACATTAGTCGATAAGTATCAGTCATTTCGTACTCTTGATGCAAAACATTTGGGTGGGTAAAAAGGGATATTCTCAAGATTACTGACACCATCGTGAACCCTTTTACCATTTTTGTGAATAATTATTTTTCCAACTTCCTATGTTAAAGGAAGGCATCAGACTTGATGAGTTATCCTATCCTTGCATTAGTCTTGAGATATATCAGTGGTAACTAAGTCCATATGGGTCGTGTACAGAGAACTGAGTTAACATAGACTTGTTGTTTCAAGTGGTATCAGTGAAAGAAGATTAAAAAAGGGTTAACCTAAGGCACTGTATCTAAATGTCGTAGCCAGTGTACTGAGTGTAAGAGTTAGAGAGAAATATGGGAGAAGGTGAATATAAGGTCAGTCTACCAAACAGAGTAGGTATTTGTGATATACAAATAGTAAAACAACTTAGTTAGATTGAACTTCAATACCCAAAGCTAAGTATATAGAGTAACCTTGATCTGTTTTCATTGTTTAACATGAAACTCCTTAAATAGGTTACTTGTATATCGATTTGGATTCTGAACAATACCAGCAGCTCAGGACACCAGGGGAGTACAGTTTATTGTTTGTTTTCGATATTGACGATTACTATATTTCACTGTTGGTCATTCTTTATGTGGTTTTTTTGTCATCTTTTTATATTACGTCATATTTTGTGGAGTCGGGATGAGAAGTACTAAAGATGTGTGATCTGACCGTAGACATTGTTTATTTTCTGCAAGTAGACCTCGTAGACATTGTTTATTTTCATGCAAGTAGACCTCGTAGACCTCGCGGTGTAGTGTCCCAGACTGATCACATATTGTAACTACCCAATTCGTTTTAGGAATTTTTAAAATAAATTTCCGAATTTTCTACTTTTGAAATACCCTTTAAAAGAAAAAATAAAAACATTGTTTCTAGAATATTAATATGATCTTTAAGTAGTGGTTCTGTTATTTTTATTTCAATTAAGGATTATTATTTGAATTTATTAGCTTTGTTAATAAGGGTTCACTCTGTTGTAACAACTTCAATTATACATTTTGATTTCTATTTATAGATAAATCCGGATAATTATTACTAGTAATAATTACTGTTTTAATAAATTCTAGTTAGTATTATTAGATAATATTGAGTATTAATACTAAGGAATAATTTGCATTATTTATAAGATGGATTACCAGCCTACCCAGTCGAAAGGCTAGGATTGTGGGCTTTTGGCCTACTAATTCAAGAGAAAGATTTAATATAATTTTCTTTGGTTAATTTTAGTTAATTACCAGTAACTAATCATGTAATTAGTTGGGGATAAGTAATTCAGTTAGATTTAATGTAATTTTAGTTAATTACCACCGGAGAGCAGATCAGATCGTGTCATCTCTAGGGACGCATGCCTTCGTGACTCGAGTCGAGCCGAGCCACCGCCGTGTTGCCGAGTGACTGCCCAGGTGAGCTTTTCCCCTTCTCGGTCCTCTCTCTCCCCGGATCGCCCTCCATTCTTTTCTCCTTTCTCTTTCTTTCGTGTTCATGTTATGCTGACTTTGAATTAATAGTAAGAGGAATGGAGTGAGTATTGTGAGTTGCTCTCATTAATTCCTCTCCCTCTTCCTTTTTGTTTCATTAGTATTGGCAGTTTTGTCTCCTAAAAAATATGAAGAGCCATTTTGTTGTGACCCTTCGAGAAATGAGGGGTCAGTCTACATGGCCTCTCACTCGATTCTCCCACTGACCAGCTATGCTGGTATATTGCAGGAGAAGGGGGTTTTGTACCTATTAGTATTTGTATGCAGTACAGTACCATATGTTGCTATATATATATATACAGTGCATTCTATGTGTTATTTTGATTGTTAGTACAGTACATCTTATGTAGAAATACTTTAAAAAAAATGCAGAAATACTTATATGTTGTCACTTTATTAAGTAGTATAGTTATGGTTCATTAAATATCTATAGTAAATTACTATTTCAAAATACATTTTAGCTAATGATAATTTCAAAAGTAAAATATGTTCTAAATGTTTTTAATCTAAAAGAAAGAAGAAAAAATATTGCAATCATTATATATATTGTAAGAATCTATTTTCAAATTGGTTTAAATATGAATGTATATTTTTAAAATGAGTTATTTGTTAAAATTTAGTTAAGGAATAGTTTTCCAAATTACTTTATAACAAGTTTTTATTAACTTCCAAATATTATATTATTTAGACTAATACTACTACTTTAAAAGTATTTGAAAATATTTTCCAAATAATACTTTAAGATATTTTACTAGTACTTATTTTAGCAAAACCATATATATTTTCTAAAAATGGTTTCTTGTTAAATATAGTTTAAGAGTATTTTCACTAATGCTTATTTTGATCAATTTATAGTATATGTATATTTTCTAAAATATTGGTTACTAGTAAGATTAGATTATGGTTAGAAATAACTTAGATTGGCTAATATCTTTATTATAAAACCTAACAAACTTGTGCAAAACTAGGTGAACATTCATGCTCAATTACTCTCACTTTTCCAAAGCAAGGCAAGTACACCGACTCGAGGTTTTACTTTGTGATTCTGTCTTACATTCATGTGCCATGATTCTCATATTGGACACGTGATACACACGATTGCATCGTCCCTTGTTCGTCATTGCATTGTGAGTCATTATTATTGTGAGATTGGGGAAAATGTAGACTAGTTGTAGAAGCATAAAATTTTTTTATAGACCAAGTCAAAGAAGTTGAGAGCTTTACGCAAGTCAAACTGAATCAGAATCAAATTTTACGCAGAGAGCAAACAGGGTAAACTCTACGCGAACTAATTTACGCGAGAGGCATCCTCAAACTTTACGTGGGAGACAGGCTGTCAGACTGTATTTAATGTACGTGATTTTGATCTGACAGAATAATTTTCTGACAAAAACAGTGCACAGAAGCCGAGAAGATTTTTTCACTAAACCCAACGCTTGTCGTTTAGTGTGCAGATGGGCTACTTTACGCTCAAGAGATTGCTTCTTTTACGCATGAAAGCTATTCGAGTTTTTACGCTCAAGGCTTTTGTGCGCGTAGAGTTTATTTGAGCTAATTTTACGCTCAAGGCTATTTTCAGCCACTTTACGCGGGAAGTCTATTTTGAGTTATTTTACGCCCAGTCTGCTACTTTATGCAGGAAGTCTATTTTGGGTCATTTTTACGCCCAATCTTTTCTGGCTACATGAGAACATGGTCTGCTTACGTGGCTTTCATGCCACACTTATCGAGGAACGTGTGTACGTGCTCTCCCCATTTTGTTGAAGTAGTGGGACACGTGTCACCATGCGTAGAGATCAAAACTCTACATGGGACACGTGTCATCACGCGTAAAGGTTGATTTCCATCGTGGGTGACAGTTACTTGCGTAGAGACCCAATTATGTTGCTTTTTACGCACAGAGGGTCTAATCTATAAATAGACTTATTTTTAACACAAGACAACATCAAAAGAGATATACATGAGAGGAGATTCTGAGAAAACTCATACTTTCAGAGTGATATTCCCAGAAACATTTTTTCAACTTTTTCTAAAGAACATGGTGAAGCAAAGCAGGAAAGTATTCGACTGTGCCATCAGCGCCGTTGTTCGATACCTTTCTGGTGACTTAGTTCTTATGATTGTTCATCTTCTTCAAGAAGTTCTCTTCATCATCATCGTATCGTCCAAGGAACAAAGTGATCGCTCTCAGATCAGACTTCCATAGCAATACTTCCCAGAAATAATTTGTACTTTTGTACTTTTTCTAGTTTTCTTTCAAAAGCCAATTTCAGGCATTTTGTTAAGTGAAACAAAATGGCGACTCTGCTGGAGACGACTTTCTCCTCTGACGAGAAAGTAATTGCTCAATATGATGATGTGTCGGTCGGATCGACAAAGAATACTCTGGTTGTTCACTTCGACCAGACTGCTTACGAAGAAATGCTCCAAACTGGGGATAGTACTCGCTGCTCTAATGTTCAAAAATTGCGGAAGGCGCAAAAAGTTTGGATTTCTAAGTCCAAAGCATCCTTGGATCTCCCTGCTGTCTCTGAAGGCAAATGAACCCTTCCCACTCTTGTTGTGGAGGCTCCCGTCTGTGACGAGGCAGTCTCTACTTCAGTGATGTGCCCTAGGCGTAAAAATCAGTCTTCCGTCTGTGACATGGTAGACTCTTAAGTTTTACGCTCTGTGCGTAAAAATCAGTCTCCCGTCTGTGACGTGGTAGACTCTCAAGTTTTACGCTCTGCACGTAAAAATCAGTCTCCCATCTGTGACGTGGTAGACTCTCAAGTTTTACGCTATGCACATAAAAATCAGTCTTCCGTCTGTGACATGGTAGACACCCAAGTTTTATGCTCTACGCGTAAAGGTAAATCTCCCGTCTGTGACGTGGTAGATGTTCATGTTTTGCGCTCTACGCGTAAAGGTAATCTTCTGTCGGTGACATGGTAGATAAAGTTCACAATGATGCCTTTGCATCTAAAGTGAATTTACCTGCACGCATGCAGCGTAAAAACAAGAATTTTATTGTTGGTAAAACTTCAGTTTTTTACCAACAACCTTCTTACACTGCTTTACGCAAGGTACCAAACCTTCAAATTATGTGTAATGCTGATGGAGTCCTTTGTGCACAAAAATCTCAAGATTTACGCACGTAACTCCAGGCGCGTAAAAATATACAGTTTGGTTCTGCTAATGCAACTAGTAATTTTCTTTATACGCAAGGGACTAAATGTTTCTCTGTCCCAAATATAATAAAGAAGACTACTTCCTCTACTCCTTCTGATTTACGTGAGTTACTCGTACAAAAGCGTAAAAACAGAAAATCTCCTGTGACACTCCTCCAAGAAAATTACCATTGTGAGTGTCATCAGATTGTAATCAAATGTTGCTGTTCGGCTTCTAAACGGTTACTTTTTGACCGATTAAGCTATAACGTGCCTCAGCAATCAGTTGATGATCAAGAACATGAGTTGTCCTATGCATCAGTCAACATGACATTTCATACCAATAGAGGACGACGTCCAAGACGCAATTCGTCCCGGACTCCAAGCCAACAACAGTTCAACCGACTCCTTGATACTTTTGAAGAGGTATATCAGAATACTCGGTCAAGAGTTCAAAGATCGTTACAATCTTCAGATTCAGAAGCTGGGGGTACCCAGTCGTTGGAGTCAGAAACTGATATCGTTGATTCATACCTCTACACCAATCCCTCTATATGTTCAAGGGAGGTTGAATCCTATGCTATCGGAGATGAACCGGAGACGTCAACTGCTAATACAGAACGTCTTTCTGCAGTTGAACAATCACTGAAGGACATGCTTGTCATGATGTAAAGTATGCATCAAATAATAATGACTCAGCAAACTGTTCAGCCGGCAGTGATAACACCGGTTCAGGTATCAGCACAAACTCAAGATAGTCAAGGGGTTGATATACTTTTGAATAACCTTAGTCAAGATCCTGTTATCAATCAAAATTCTGCAGCTCTAGATCCTCTCATTCCAGAAGATGTACCACCTCCGGTGGGGGTTACGGTGCATCCGGCCACTATCCAATCAAATGTGCTTCCTCAAACCAGTGAAGCTATTCAAGCAGTGCGGGAGCTAAAAGTACAGTTTGAAGTTCTGAAGCACAAGGATCAGCTCCAGAGGATAGGGATTAAGCAACCTTATCCTCCTCATTGGAATAATGTACCCTTTCCTCCAAAATTCAAGCCACAATCGATAGTGTTATTTGATGGAAAGGCCTCTCCTAGTCAATATATCAATTATTTTGATATTATGACTGTACATCTGCCGAAGAATGATGCTTTTCTTACCCGAGTTTTCATCGAGTGTTTGACGGGTTCAGCTTATGACTGGTATCGCAGTCTACCCGACAATTGCATATCGTCTTTTGACGAGTTTAAAGCAATGTTTCTCTCCCGCTTCTATGAAGGAGGCATGGACATGAATATGTCCTCCTTAATAGAAATCAAACAAAAGGAGAAGGAAGATACTCGGACGTTTATCGAACGTTTCCGACATGCAACTTTGAAAATGCCTCATGGTATGCCAGATTCAGCATTGATTGATACATGCAAAATGAATCTGCGGCCAACTATTGCTGTCTTCACAGGCTCTCAATTCACAGATTGGGCCTCGTTCATTATAGCAGCAGTTTCAGCCGAGACTAATGGTAGATTGGCTCGTAAACATGGGATGATTTTTGCCTCAGAAGATAAAGGAAAGAAAGCCTCTTCAGGTAATAATTCTGACAATCGTAATGGGAAAGGGAAGGAAACCTTAGTGGTTAATCTTTCAAAACCCAAAACGATGCCAAATAATCATAAGTCTTCCAAACCAAAAGAAGAGTACTCTTTTGATGACAGTGATATCCCAGGGATATTTCAATGTCTTATGAAGAGTGGCAAACTCCAGATTCCAGAACCAAAAAGACCTAATGAGGTGAATCTGACTGACAATCCTAAATATTGTATCCATCATAGATACATAAATCATCCTACCAAGGCTTGCTATGTCTTAAAGAAGAAAATCCAAGAGTTGATAAATGCCAATGCCATCGCTTTAACCAATGATGAGCATACGGTCACAACTAATATGATTTCTCTTCAATTTGAAGGTTTTCCTCCACAGCAAGTTCCAGATGAGATTGTCCCAATTCTAAAGGCGACAATAAAAATTGTAAATCTCCCGCCAGCTAGAGAGCAAAATAAAGGACTATTGCCTCTCACATTAAAAAATAGTAAAATCATGTGGGTACATCCTGACTTAGTACCTGAAATGGAAGATGAAGGTAAAACTTCAAAATCCAAGAAAGGTAGAAAAGTCAAAACTTGTAATATGATTTCTCATATTGTTACTCTAGATCATGATGATTTGGATCATCTTTGGGATGGCATTCCTTTGGAGGATAGACTGAGGGGTTTGAATATATGCCCTCCAAGTTTGGCTCCTCCTACCAAACTCAAACTTACTCATCGGCAATGGTTAGCAATGAATAGTGTCCCCTTATACATGGCACAACAAGTCTTTTCTGCTTATGAGAAAGCTCCTGTAGGGATTTTTCCTCCTGTCCCGAATACCCCTACTCCTGTGGTTACAGAAGTTTCTGTTCCTCCTTCTTCTGTTGAACCATCTATTGAAAGTCCGCTACCCACGCACATATACAGTCAACAATCAGTCCATCTCATGAAAAAGATGGGCTATGACTTTCAAAAGGCAGAAGGCTTGAACTATGATAAAGGAATGCGACTTCCTTTACAAATTCAAGGTCAAAAATCCACTGTTGGATTGGGTTTTGAGGTCCCTCATAAAAATCCTCGCAAGAAGAAGACTAAGGAAAAGAAAAACAAAACCTGTAATGTGGTACTTTATTCTCCTGAGTCTGAAGAAGAAACCTTTGCTGGTACGAGATCCGAAAAAGAGTACCACAAAGATTATGAGGGAACTTCTAAAGAAGCGGAGGACGTTGATGAGACATTACAAAGTCAACCATCTCCTGTTCCTGCCGAGACAAGACCTTCTAAACCATCTGTGGTTGAGAAAGGGAAACAGAAAGTAGTACGCTTTGACGTCCCATTGAAGTCTGCTTCAAATCAAGGGGTAGTGATGAAACCCTACAAGTTCGATATTCTAGCCCATTTAGCTAATACTCCGGCTAGACTTTCTATCTTTGAGTTGCTTCGTCTGTCTAAAGCTGAAAAACTTTGTCGAAGCTTTGCTACAAGCAGACTCATGCTTAGCTCAACACAAGAGTCTTGACAATATACCAGTGTCGTGTCCACAATGTTATAGTATGATGGAAGCAATTTCTAACATTACCTTCACACAAGAAGATATGCTGTTGAAGCATGATAAACACGACAGACCTCTGTGTTATACAGGGTATATTGAATCTACTGAAATTGACAGGATTTATATTGATCCTGGGTCTTCTATTAGCATTATTCTTCAGAGTATGCTACGACCTTTGAGGATTCCTACTAGTGATTTGACTTACACTAGTACCACAATAGTTGGTTTCAACTCTGGAAAGAGTAAACCATTGGGAAAGATTCGTCTGAAGATTCAAATAGGTGATCTTCGAACTATGGCGACCTTTTATGTTATCAACTCAGATGTATCTTACAACATCCTTCTTGGAAAATCGTGGATACATGAGCATAATATTGTGCCTTCAACTCTCCACCAATGCTTTAAGTATATGGATTCTCAAGGGATTGTGAAGACCGAATTTGCAGACATCAATCCTTTTAAGGGTGTTGAAGCCTATTTCTCTGATTCAATACTCTACAAACAGGAGCAGGTGAAAGAAATATCTGATATGGATGAAGATCGGTCGCCTGCAGAAGATCAACTTGTCAATAAAGATCCTCCAGAAGATCAACCTTTGAAGATTAAAGTCAAAGGTCGAATCCAACCCCAACCTGTCAAAGATGAACCTCTGACGATCAAGGTTAAAGGAAGAACTCGAGCTTTGTCTGAGGAATCTATGAAAATTCCAGTCAAGAGCTAAGTTCAACCTCTCATGATCAAGGTCAAGGGACGTATTTCTCGTACAAATGATCCAGAACCATTGATTATTAACCTTGGCAAGTCTACACAGAAGACGGATGACGGTTCGTTAATGATCAATCCGAAGCGTAGTAGTCAGTTTGTAAATAATGTAAATATTGATCATTCTGTACTTTCTCATATTAATGAATATTTCCTTTTAGAGTATATGGCTGTCAAATTTATTGAAAGAATAACTTTATCTGCTGATGATCAAAGTCATCAACATAAAAATGACATAAATACAGAGGAAACCTTATATATTAATCATAAGAAAAATTCCTTTCCTCCTCATGTCGATGTTGGACCTTATGCTCAAAGGTTCTTAAAAACTTCTCCATATCTTCTTCCTGTAGCCTCATTATCACAAGCTTGTGTAACTTATAGACGTCACGAAGAATCTTATTTTATGATTCCGTCTAATAAGAAAAACAAGCGCCAAATTGTGTTTGGCCTGGCTAGAACTATCATGGTTACTCAGACAGATGATCTTAGAGAGAAAGATAAAGGAAGAATCCGAATTGACAAATATAGTCAACAATCTCTTAAGATTATCCAGAATATGGAATATGATTTAAAGACTATGCAGGGTCTCAATCAAGGCAAAAGTAGACGGTTACCATTATATGGTGACCCATTTTACCAGAAAACTCGTCATGGATTGGGATACGATCCGTCCCACATGTTTAATGAAGATATACAAGAAAAATTTTCTTCAAGTTCTTCACAATCCTCAGATTCTGAAGAAATCCAGTTCATCGAATCGGATACATCCCACATGTACAAAGAAGATATGGAAGAAGAATTTTCTTCCAGTTTTTTACAATCCTCATTTTCTGGAGGAAACCATTATGATGAACCTCAGTGCGTATTCTCAGTCAATATGGTTCAAACTGATGGTGAATTCGAGCCATTTGAAAATGACCCTTGGACACAACAAATGGACACTCAGTGGGAGCTTCGTTTTGAACAGCGACAGCCACCTACAGAAGATGAAATTGTCCAGATTGACGTTGGAGACGGAACTACGTCCAAGCCAATATTCATCAGTAAAAACTTTCTGAAGATGAAAAGGAAGAGTTGATAAAACTGATTAAAGAATATATTGATATCTTTGCATGGATTTATGAGGATATGTCGGGTCTAGATCCTAAAGTAGCTACTCATAAACTCAATATTCTTCCTAATGCCAAGCCTGTAAAACAACATCAGCGGCATTTTCGACCAGATATGATGGATGCAATTGAAGCAGAAGTCAAAACGCTTATTACATGTGGCTTTGTTCGTGAAGAACAACACCCAGACTGGGTTGCCAATATTGTTCCTGTTATAAAGAAGAATGGAAAAGTCCGAGTTTGCATAGATCTTCGAGATCTTAATGCAGCTTGTCCAAAAGACGAATTTCTACTTCCGATTACCGATGTCATGATAGACAATACATGTGGTTTTGAACGCATGTCTTTCATAGATGGATTTTTAGGATACAATCAAATTAAGATGCATCCAGGAGATAAAAAAACATACCACTTTTCGTACACCCCTTGGGGTTTATTGCTATACGGTTATGCCGTTTGGTCTGAAAAATGCCGGTACTACGTATCAACGGGCTATGAGCAATATCTTTCAAGAGCATCCACGGAAAACAGTTGAATGTTATATGGATGACATTGCTGTCAAAAGTCGATCAAAAGATGATCACATTCAAGACTTAAAGACAGTATTTGAGTTGATGCGTCAACATAAACTGAAGATGAATCCTACTAAATCTTTCTTAGGAGTTTTCGGTGGCAAGTTTTTGGGATTTGTCATCACTTCTCAAGGTATTCATGTTGATCCTGACAAAATTAAAGTGATTCTTGAAATGCGTCCTCCACGCAATCTAAAAGAACTACGTGGCTTCCAAGGTCGTATTGCTTATATCAGGAGATTTATATCTAATTTTCTGGGAGATGTCAACCTTTCTCCCGTCTATTAAAGAAAGGTGTATCATTTGTTTGGGATGAAGCATGTCAAAAAGCTTTTAATGACATCAAGCAATACCTTACAAATCCACCTGTCCTGGTACCTCCAGTGGTGGAAAGACCATTTTTGCTCTATGTTCGAGCCTTCGATCATTCACTTGGTGCTCTTCTTGCACAGAAAAGTGATAAAGGTCATGAATAAACAATTTATTATCTTAGCCGAATGATGGTCGGAGCTGAACACAGGTATACTCCTGTAGAGAAAGAATGTTTGGCCTTGGTTTTTGCTGTTTAAAAGACGCGACATTATGTGTCCGGACAAACTATTTATGTCATATCCAGAATAAATCCTATTCGGGTATTGATGAGAAAGCCGAGTATTCTTAACTCCAGATTAGCCATTTGGGCAATATTGCTTACTCCTTATGATATGGTCGATGTACCTCAAAAATCAGTGAAGGGTCAAGCATTAGCTGATTTCTTAGCAGCTCTGAAGAACAGATGGCAACTCTAGAGGGGGGTGAATAGAGTTTATAACGATAATAACTAATTAAAAATTAAACTCTTTCACAAGCTGAAAGTAATCAGAGTAAATACGAAAATAAATAAGGAGCAAGAAAGCATACGCAAACACAGCCGATTTTTAACCTGGTTTTCCTCGTGGAGGACTAGTCCAGGCCTGAGAACTCTAGTTCAGGATTAAATCCACTATTTATGAAATAGTAGTTACACCCCATGCCTTTTCTTCAGAAGAGCACGTCAACTTCTTACAAAGATTGCAGTGGCGATGCTTGGAATTTTCCAAGCGACTTCTTGAACTCTTGTACAAACTCCTGACTGAAAAAGTACTGAGCACTTGAGGCTTAGGGAGCTTGTGGCTAGTAGATGAAGAAGGGTATGGCTTGTATTGAGCTTTAGACAGAAGAGAAGAGAAGATTGGATGATTGAAAATGAGAGAATTCATGGCCTATTTATAGGATATCAGGTAGGCAGAATTCGGCCAGAATTCTGGTTAGAATTTTCAAAAAATTGGCCGTTGGACAACTTGCAACCAGCCAACCCTAAAAATTAGGGTGCTGATTTTTAGGAGGCAGAGTTCGGCCCGAACTCTGTCTCTAGAGCACAGAATGGGTCATGGGTCCAATTGGCTTATTTTGGATATGTGTGGAGCTATTAGATTTGGGTATGGTTATAGGCTAAGACTCAGATGCTCAGTACAGCTCAGTTTATATAGGTCTAGACTCAATAAAATTATAAAAGTACAGACTCAAAAATAACTTGTATTGCAAATCCGAGCTGTCGTCTGACTTGAACTGGAAGTAGTCTTCATGTGTCGTATTGAATTATCACAAGTATCATGTAGTCAATTCTATCAATATTTGGTTGACTGTGATTTTGTGTCAACAATCTCCCCCATATTGATAATTGACAAAATGATAGTTGTATATTCAATATTCATACCTGGACACATTATATGGCATAGCTCCCCCGTAATCAGTGCCGAGGTAGCAATAGCTCCCCCGTAAAAATTGTTTTGAATCTTGTTGGCCTGATAAAAATATTCTCCCCAAAACACAGATACAGATACAAAAAAAATATAGAATATACCAAATTTTCTTCCCCTTTTGGCATTTAGCAATAAACCATAAACAAATAAGAACTGGTAAGCACACCAAAAGGTAATAGATGAAACTGCATAGATACTGGTAAAACTACTGAATGTCTCAAAAGTCATAATAATAACTCTAATACAACCAAAGTACATAAAAGCAGCTAAAATCCAAAGTGCATAAAAAAACATAAGCTATGATCCTCAGTAGCAGCAAGTAGAAGTCCATATCCATCATCGAGCTCGTGAAGGTCCAGCATCATCGGATGGATCAGTGAAGGAACGACGAGGGTCCACGAAGGCGGCATCTGGATCCAAGTAGCGAATAACCCAAGGGTCATCGATACGATACCCTTCACGACCAGGGTCCCGCTCCATAGGGATAGACATGGAAGGATGGCGAGACATGGAGTACCGAATATCATGCAGTGAGTTGCTAATGGCACTCATCTGTAAGGTAGTCCGATAATCAAGCTGAGTCCAGCGATCATCCTCCAAGGTGAAACGATCGCGGAGCATAGTCTGGAGGGACTCGAGAGTGGCAGGAGGAGGAGGAGGATCCTGTCCCAGAGGAGGGGCATCTGGCTCATCATCAGAATGCTCGGACACAATAGGTGAGCCAACTGCTGCCTGAAGTCTCCGTGCCTTAGAGAGGAAGGCAGGGGCAGGTAAGAACTGACACTCATCAAGAGGTATGCGAAAAGCACGAAATACCATAGGAAGATACAAAGCATAAACTAAGGATCTTGGTTTCTTCCTAGAATTAATCATCCAGTTCACCATGGTACGTGGAAGATTAAATGGTACATGAAAGTAAAGGTGATATAAGGCCGAGATTTCAAAGTAGGTGACTTCATCGGTGGATCCCGCTTTGGGTAGAATAGTGTTAAAGATAATCCGATAAAGTTCATAAAAATAGGGATTGAGATACTTGGCCAAAAGCTTGCAAGGACGTTTGTTCGGAGTACACAAGTCGTCCTTGAAGCTTTCAAGTGAAGACCCATCGGGAAATTGAAATGATCGAGCTTCAACAAGCTTTTCCCATGAGTTTGGTTCTTGGAGTTCAAGGTGTTCGGCCAAATCAAAATCATCAAACGAGATGTCAATGCCCGCAACCCGTGAATAAATATGTATATCATCATGAGTTAGGTTGCAGTAGAGCATTTGAATAGCACTACGATATATGACCGAGTTGGTTGTGACAAGTTCGTCAATGCAAAGATCATGAAAAAGTGCATCATATCGAGAGAAAATAGTAAAATTGATAGGATGACCCGCAAACACCGGACGTGTCCGAAAGTCACTAAACCAGTCATTTGACGCGTCGAGTGATACAAATATTCGGTCGTCAAATGTGTTTGGGTCGAGTGGACAAGGCGGGTTGAACAACGGATGGATAGGTGGTTGTTGTTCAACGGGCGGTTCACCACGAGGAGGAGCATTCGAAGAGGACGCTCCCTCGGTTTGAAGTCTCTTCCCGCGATTGAACAATCGTGGAGCCATGAAAAATAATAAAGACAATAGATAAAATTGAGATGGAGAGGAGTGTTGAGATATACCTTAATGTGATGAAGAACGATGAAGGAGAATGATGAGGGAAGCCTTTTTCCTTGAGTTTGGAGAAGAGATAAGCTCTAGGGAGGAAGAACTAGGGTAAGGGTTTGAGAAAAATAAGTTTGGAGAAGTAGAAAAGGTGGCAATGGAGGAGGAGAAAGAGGAGAGCCCGAATATATGTGAAAGGGTTCCAATGGTCGGAACAAATATGGGCCATTGGATCAACTTATGATCAGCGGCTGAGACTGCTCCCGGTTCTGGAACAGTCAGGCCGAATTCGGCCCGAACTCTGGGTAAGGCAGAGTTTGGCCCAAATTCCGGATCCTGGGAACAGAACAGGAATCAGGCTGAAAAATGATTCTAAGTTGAAAACAAATGATTAAGTGAGAGAGACCAAAGGAAAAGTACATATACAAGGTTAAAAAAAAAGTTGAAAAAGTCCAGAAAATTGATTTCGAAGCAAAGTGAAGTTGGAAACTCTGCATTTCAGCATGTGATAAATAAAATGAACCATGTAATAAACAAGAAATTATGCCATAATTCAATATTTTGAAGCTGCCATGGGTTAGCTGCAGGGGCCGGATCCCAGCTAGCGGTAGTCCTGAGGACTAGTGCACCGTGTCGCTTAGGCTTTTACGCCTTGTTGTCAGAAGGACCCTTTCGGCTTGTACCCATAGCAATTTCATCATAAAAGAATCAAGACACACTCGTTATTTATGCAGGTTTATTTTAATTAATAACAGCTTCGTCCAAAATTCTAAGTTCATGACAGAGAAAATTGAAGCACTCTTCGGATAATGGTTTTGTAAAAAAATCTGCTAGCTGATGATCAGTGTCAATAAATTCTAAATTAATAGTGCAATTTTGCTGATGATCACGCAAAAAATGGTGACGTATTTCTATGTGTTTCGGGCGTGAGTGACATATGGGGTTCTTAGTGAGATTTATAGCACTAGTGTTGTCACAAAAGATTGGAATGTGCATAAAAGATAAGTTGTAGTCTTCAAGGGTTTGCTTCATCCACAGAATTTGTGCACAACAACGCCCAGCTGCGATGTATTCAGCTTCTGTTGTGGATAGTGCGACAGAATTCTGTTTCTTGCTAAACCAAGAGACTAAAGCCTTTCCTAATAAATGACACGTACCGCTCGTACTTTTACGGTCGACCTTGCATCCGGCGAAATCAGCATCAGAGTAACCGATGAGGTCAAATGATGTTGACTTGGGATACCATAGGCCCACTGTAACCGTACCCTTGAGGTATCGAAAGATACGCTTAACAGCAGTCATGTGTGATTCCTTAGGATTTGCTTGATATCTAGCACACAGACAAACTCTAAACATAATATCAGGGCGACTAGCAGTTAAATAGAGTAGACTGCCTATCATACCTCGATACTTACGTTGATCCACAGGTTTGCCACTTTCATCTGGTTCTAGTTTAGTTGTGGTAGCCATTGGAGTGATGATTGGTTTGACGTTGTCAAGGTCGAATTTCTTCAGCATGTCCTTTGTATACTTTGACTGACAGATGAAAGTTCTGTTTGACATTTGTTTGACTTGCAGTCCAAGAAAGTAGTTGAGCTCTCCCATCATGCTCATCTCAAACTCGGTCTGTATACACTTGGCAAAATCTTGACAGAGGGTTTCATCAGTAGAACCAAATATAATATCATCTACGTATATTTGCACTAAGAGAATAGTGTCTTTAAAGGATTTTATGAAAAGTGTGGTGTCAATTTTCCCTTTTGAAAAACCTTTCTCAAGGAAAAAATTGCTTAGCCGTTCATACCAAGCTCTAGGGGCTTGTTTGAGGCCATATAGCGCTTTCTTTAGCTTGAAAATATGGTCGAAAAATTTATGATTTTTAAAACCAGGGGGTTGTTTTACATAAACTTCCTCCTTAATAAATCCATTCAAGAAAGCACTTTTAACATCCATTTGAAATAATTTGAAATTTTGAAAATTTACAAATGCACAAAGCATCCGAATGGATTCCAATCTCGCAACATGAGCATACGTCTCATCGTAGTCGATACCTTCCTCTTGGTTGTATCCTTGGGCTACTAGACGAGCTTTGTTGCGTGTAACTGAACCATCTTCATTTACTTTGTTTCTAAAAACCCATTTAGTACCAATAATCGAGTGATTTGCCAGTCTAGGAACGAGTTTCCATACTTGGCTCCTCTCGAATTGGTTGAGTTCATCTTGCATAGCAGAAATCCAAAATTCATCATTAAAGGCTTCTAAAATGTTTTTCGGCTCAATTTGTGAAATAAAGGCAGTGCTAGCAATGGAGTCTCTTAATGATGATCTAGTAGTTACTCCATGTGAAACCTCACATATTACCAAATTTTCTGGATGTGACGGCTTGAAAGAGAATTTCTTAGGCAAGCCCTCCAGCGAATTGGTTTCGGTGGTGGTATTTATTGGAGTAGAAGTTGATGGCTCAACATCATCATCAAGAGTAGCTGCTGCACTGTTATCTTCATCAAAAGTCACATTGGTAGACTCTTCCATAATTAATGAGCGTTTGTTAAAAACTCTATATCCCTTGCCCTTGGCAACATAGCCAAGGAAAATACCATCGTCAGCTTTGGCATCAAATTTGCCTAAGTTGTCTTTGGTGTTAAGGATAAAACATCTACAACCAAAAACTCTAAAATAAGAAACATTTGGGGTTCTTCCAAACCAAAGCTCATAGGGTGTTTTCTTCGTAATAGGACGAATAAGCACCCTATTTAAAATGTGGCATGCTGTACTGACAGCTTCAGCCCAAAAGTATTTCGGAAGTGAAAACTTGTTCAACATGACTCTAGCCATATCGCCAAGAGTCCTATTCTTCCGCTCCACAATACCATTTTGTTGAGGAGTTCTTGGACAAGAAAACTCATGATCAAAACCATTAGAATCACAAAACTTTTCAAAATCAGTATTTTCGAATTCGCCTCCATGATCACTTCGGATTCGAGTAATCATGTAGCCTTTTTCATTTTGAACTTTCTTAACAAAAATCTTGAAAACCGAAACAGCATCGCTTTTATTTGTAAGAATGAAAACCCATGTAAATCTAAAAAATCATCAACAATAACAAAAGCATAGAGTTTTTCACCAAGACTGGCTACTCTACTAGGGCCAAATAAATCCATATGAAGAAGTTGCAAAGGTCTAGTAGTACTTACAGAGTTTATGGAATGAAATGAGGACTTAGTTGCCTTATTCAATTCATATTCGGCACATACCGTATCCTTTTTAAATGTGATGTCGGGCAAGCCTCTAACTAGCTTCTTAGTCGATAGCCTGGATATAGTATCCATGTTGGCATGACCAAGACGCTGGTGCCACAGTAATCTTTCATCCTTATGTGCATATAGGCATCTACCTGCATTGTTAGTATCTCTAGAAAGATAGAAAATATAAATATTATCCTCTCTTACCCCTTCAAAAGCAATGTCTTCCGTTGACCTATCATAAATAAAGCATTTATTTTATCCAAAGTTAATGTCATATCCATGGTCAGCAAGATGACTAATGCTGAGCAGGTTATGCTTTAACTCGGTCACTAGGCAGACATCCTTTATTACGGGAGAGGGAGGATGACCAATAATACCATTACCTATAATATACCCTTTTAGGTTGTTACCGAAGGATACATATCCTTCTCTCTTCATCGATAGTGATGCGAAAAGATTTGCGTCTCCCGTCATATGCCGCGAGCATCCACTATCGAGAATCCACTTACTCTTAGTTGAGAAGGGAAGGTCTACCTACATCAAGAGTAGATGTGACCTTTGGTACCCAAGTTCTTGAGGGTCCTGAAAAGTTAGTTTTCGGAAATCATGCATATATCTTTCTATCTACTAATTTTCTAATTCTACATTGTGGTAAAATGTGTCCATGTAATCCACAATAAGTACATATAGTATTCCTATTTATGTTAGGAGCATGCATATGATGTCTATGAGTAGAGTGATGTGGAGTAGCATGATGATATGTAGAGTTAGCATGGTGATGATGTCTATATGTAGAGTGATGTGGAGCAATATGGTGATAATGTCTATATGGAGTAGCATGGTGATGATGTCTATATAGAATAGCATGGTGATGATGTCTATATGTAGAGTGATGGTGATTTTGTGCAACATAGTGATGATTGTATCTATGTGTAGCATGATGATTCTGTGACAAATGAGAATTATTTCTACGTGCATGTGGTTTGTGTGCTTTATGAAAGTGTGTGTATATATAAGCATGATTATGAGCTGCAGGTGGATGACGTGGTTGACTAGTATGAGTAGTGTCATGCTTTGTGTGTGTCTCATGTGATTGGGTTTGAGGTTGAGCAACCTGTTTTCCCAATTTAGTCTCTAATTTCTTAGAGACAGCCTGCAGTTCAGTGACCTTAGCATTCAAACCATATATCTTAGTAATAGAAATCTTGTGTCTACTCTTTTCTTCTGCAAGCTCCGTGTTGAGTGCTGTGATTTCTTGTGTTTGTTGTTCAATGCATGCTCGGCATCATGTAGGCTTATTTTAAGCTTAGATACCTCATTTGTGACATCCGTGGGTGAAGTGTCTCTAATGTTATCAAGCAGTAAAGAAAGTCTTTGAATTTCGACTTCATGACTTTTGATCTTTTCCTTGGCATGTTTATATTTACCAATGACCTTTTGTGATCATCAAGTAAATCGGTGAAAGCATCGCCAAGTTCATCAAAAGTAAAATCATCAAGAGTTTCATTTGATACCTTGTCGGACGTTGCCATTAGGCACACGTTTGCAGCGTCTTGAGGAGAGTCCTTTTCTTCCTCGAAGTCACTAGCTTCGCTTTCATGCCAAATGCTTGTGTTGGCATATTTCTTTGAGGAAGCCTTTTTGTATGGTTTCTCATAGCGGTTGTTCTTTTTTAAGAATGGACAGTCTTTTCGGACGTGTCCCGTCTTCTTGCAACCGTAGCATATTGGCTCTTCTTCGTCATCTTCTTGTGGTTCCTTCTTTCTTCGGTTGAAGCGAAGGAATTTCTTGAAGTTGTGGACAAGGAGAGCTTGATCATCACCTTCCGAGTTGTCGTCATCCGTCTCTTCGGAGTCAGTCCTTCGTCGGTAAGCTTTGAGGGCGATCTCCTTAGCCTTAGGAGCAGGCTCTTCGAAGTCCTTGAGGTCAAGCTCATGAGTCATCAGCTTTCCCATCAAGGTCCCCATGGACATAGTTGTGAGATCATTTCCTTCTATGATGGCTGTCACCTTAGGGTTCCAAATCTTTGGTAGCCCCCTAAGTAGCTTGCGAATCTTCTCGTGATTTGAATATTGTTTGCCGAGCGAAGATAGGGGATTGATGATGTTGAGGAATCTTGTGAACATTTGCGTGATCGTCTCATTTGACTTCATCTTGAAAGCCTCATATTCTTGAGTGAGACGGCTTATCTTTGATTCCTTGACTTGGGTGGTTCCTTCATGCGTCACTTCTAGAAGTCTCCATACTTCGTGAGAGGTGGTGCATGTTGAGACCCTGTTGAACTCATTCATGTCTATAGCACAGAATAAAGCATTAATAGCTCTCGCATCGAGACTTGCCTGTTTCTTCTCCTCGTCAGAATATTTGTCATGTGGTTTCTCAACGAGATCACCATTGACAACTATCCTGGCAGGCTTTTTGTAACCATCGGTGACGATGGTCCACAGGTCGAAGTCTAGCGACTTGAGATAAAAGCTCATCCTTGTTTTCCAATAGGTGTAGTTAGTTCCATCAAATAGGGGAGGCCTATGAGTGGACTGCCCTTCACCGTGATTGGAAATCAAGGATTGTGTGGTTGCCATGGATCAGCTCTAGGATGTTAGTCCTTGTTGAGAGAACAGAGCTCTGATACTAATTGAAGAACAGATGGCAACTCTAGAGGGGGGTGAATAGAGTTTATAACGATAATAACCAATTAAAAATTAAACTCTTTCACAAGCTGAAAGTAATCAGAGTAAATGCAGAAATAAATAAGGAGCAAGAAAGCATACGCAAACACAGCCAATTTTTAGCCTGGTTTTCCTCGTGGAGGACTAGTCCAGGCCTGAGAACTCTAGCTCAGGATTAAATCCACTATTTGTGAAATAGTAGTTACACCCCGTGCCTTTTCTTCAGAAGAGCACGTCAACTTCTTACAAAGATCGCAGTGGCGATGCTTGGAATTTTCCAAGCGACTTCTTGAACTCTTGCACAAACTCCTGACTGAAAAAGTACTGAGCACTTGAGGCTTAGGGAGCTTGTGGCTAGTAGATGAAGAAGGGTATGGCTTGTATTGAGCTTTAGAGAGAAGAGAAGAGAAGATTGGATGATCAAAAATGAGAGAATTCATGGCCTATTTATAGGATATCAGGTAGGCAGAATTCGACCAGAATTCTGGTTAGAATTTTCAAAAAATTGGCCGTTGGGCAACTTGCAACCAGACAACCCTAAAAATTAGGGTGCTAATTTTTAGGAGGCAGAGTTCGGCCCGAACTCTGTGTGGAGGCAGAGTTCGGCCCGAACTCTATCTCCAGAGCACAGAATGGGTCATGGGTCCAATTGGCTTATTTTGGATATGTGTGGAGCTATTAGATTTGGGTATGGTTATAGGCTAAGACTCAGATGCTCAGTACAGCTCAGTTTACATAGGTCTAGACTCAATAAAATTGTAAAAGTATAGACTCAAAAATAACTTGCATTGTAAATTCGAGCTGTCGTCTAACATGAACTGGAAGTAGTCTTCATGTGTCGTATTGAATTATCACAAGTATCATGTAGTCAATTCTATCAATATTTGGTTGACTGTGATTTTGTGTCAACAATCTCACCCTATACCTGAAACATCTAAGCTTTATGAGGACATTCTAGATGAAGTCATTGACTGCAACATGACTTTGAAGGATGACATTTGGCAACTATATTTTAATGGAGCATCGCGGGTTGAACCTAAAGGCAATATTGTCTACGGAGTAGGCATCGTCTTGGTCTCTCCTGATAAAATGGTCATATACCGTGCTTATTCTCTTAATGAACCATGCTCCAACAATGTGGCAGAATATAGTGCTCTGCTAATTGGTCTCCAAGTAGCAAAATAATTGGACATTGAGTTCCTGGAAGCTTATGGAGATTCTCAACTGATTGTTAATCAGGTCAGAGGGACATATGAAGTCAGAAATCCTGACCTCATGCCATATCATCAAGTGGTAATCGAATTGGTCCTTTCATTCAAAAGATTTTTTATTGAATTCGTACCACGTTCTTAAAATTTAAAAGATGATGCTCTTGCTAGTTTAGCTGCAGATTTAGCTGTTCCAATTAGAAGACAAAATACCATTACTTTGTTGGATCGAAACTTATTCTGTGTCAAGAATAATTTGCATATCGAACAGAGTTATATTACAGAATCAAGTTCTCAGCAAAGGGATTGGAGAAGTCCATTCATTGATTATGCCGTTCATGGGATTTTACATGAAGATCCAAAAGAAGCTGCATCAATCAAGAGACGATTATTTTGATTCTACTATGATTCTTCTTTACATATGTTATATCGTCGTTCTTATGATGGACTTTTGCTGCGTTGTCTCTCTGAGAGTGAAGCTAAGCAAACACTCTGTGAAGCTCATGATGGTGTCTGCGGTGCCCATCAACCAGGTCCGAAATTACAGGACCGTATTCGAAGAATGGGGTATTATTGGCCTTCCATGATAGCAGATGCTGTGGATTATGCCAGACGGTATAAAGTGTGTCAGATTCATGCTGATTTTATTCATCAACCATCAAAATTCTTACATCCTATAGCAGCTTCTTGGCCCTTCGAAGCTTGGGGCATGGATATTATTGGTCCGATTAACCCTCCTTATGTAAAAGGGCATCGGTTTATCCTAGCCATAACGGATTATTTCTCTAAATGGGCGGAAGCGATTCCCCTTGTTGAAGTGAAAACATCTAATGTGGTTAGCTTCATCAAACACCATATCATTTATCGTTTTGGGATTCTCCGAAGGATAATTCATGATAATGGACCCCAATTTGCCAGTCAGGTATTTTATCGATTCTGTGACAATAATCGGATCCAAAATCTGGCCTCTACGGCTTATAATCCAGCTGCTAATAGTTTGGCTGGAGCTTTCAACAAGATAATCATTAAACTTCTCAAAAAGTTCGTCTCTTCTAATAAACGTGATTGGAATGAGAAACTTGGAGAATGTTTATGGGCTTACCGAACGACAGTCCGAACTCCTACTGGTTTTACACCATTCTCACTGGTTTATGGATGTGAGGCTGTTCTTCCAATGGAAATCCAGATTCCATCTCTTAGAATAGCCATCTCTAATGAGCTAACTACAGAGAATAATGATCTGTTGAGACTTCAAGAACTTGAAGGTCTAGACGAGAAGTGTCTTTAAGCACAACAGCACATCGAGTTATATCAAGCCCGCATATATCGAGCTTTCAATCGTAAAGTTAAAGAGAGGGTATTCAAAGTCGGTGAGCTAGTTCTAGCTGTTCAAAGACCGATGGTGATGACTCATAAGAGCAAAGGGAAATTTCAAGCAAAATAGGAAGGTCCTTATGTAGTCGAGACAGTCTTCTCTAATGGTACATATAGGTTGTCTAAACCTAATAGAGATTTGCTTATGATGCTAATTAATGGCAAATTCTTGAAGAAATATTATGTCTGAATTTCTTCTTTATTCCCCAGCTACCAATGTTTGGTTAAGCTGATTATTTATCTCCTAAAAGAAAATTTTGATCTTCTGTCTTACCAAAAAAAAAGATTTATTATTTATCGTGTTTTCGTGACCTCTGAATAAATATTAAGTCTACTTCTTTTCTTATCTATCATGTCTATAAGGCCGCTGAATAGATATTAATCTATTTTTCTTTGAGTTTTTACGATCTGTCACGTTCATATTACCTCTGATAGTATTGTACACTCTAAAAGAAAATAAGATTCATTATCTATCATGTCCACATTACCTCTGGATAGATATAATTTATTGAGTTTAGAAGACTTGTCATGTCCATATTACCTCTGATAAGTGTTTTCTATCTTATACCTATTGTTTAAATTCAAAATAAATGATAGGGTCACAAAACAAATATTTTATTCATTTCTTACAAATATTACAGAATGAAAAAGACAGAAGAATATAAAATTCTTTATTGATGATAAAAAAAATACAAAAACTCTTTATTTGCCTAAGGCGGAGCAGATACGTCCTCGAGCAGTTTTTGCAGCTCTGCTAGACGCTTCTCACGAGAGCTCAGCAAAGTTGCAGTAGCTATGGTGAGTCGAGCTTCTGGACTACAAAGATGGAAGGATTCGGCGAAAGTAGCTATCATTTTATCCTTGGCATAATCAAGGGTTTTAATGACAGCTTCAACACCGAAAACCTTCTCTTCCAAAATTGAGCTCTACATCAGATGTAGGTCTCGATCCGCAATTATCTGCACTCTTTCAGCCTTTAAGCGAGCCAACTCTGCCTCAACTTCACGAATTCTATCATCTTGCTGATGAATTCTCATGTTTGAAGTCTCATAGGCTTTTTTGTGCATCCCCAGCAGATTCGTCATAAATAAATTTCATAGACAAAGTCAAATAAGTTGAGAGCTTTACGCAAGTCAAACTGAATCAGAATCAAATTTTACGCAGAGAGCAAACAGGGTAAACTCTACGCGAACTACTTTACGCGAGAGGCATCCTCAAACTTTATGCGGGAGACAGGCTGTCAGACTGCATTTAATGTGCGTGATTTTGATCTGACAGAATGATTTTCTGACAAGAACAGTGCACAGAAGCCGAGAAGATTTTTTCACTAAACCCAACGCTTGTCGTTTAGTGTGCAGATGGGCTACTTTACGCTCAAGATATTGCTTCTTTTACGCACGAAAGCTATTCGAGTTTTTACGTTCAAGGCTTTTGTGCGCGTAGAGTTTATTTGAGCTAATTTTACGCTCAAGGCTACTTTTCAGCCACTTTACGCGAAAAGTCTATTTTGAGTTATTTTATGCCCAGTCTGCTATTTTTACGCAGGAAGTCTATTTTGGGTCATTTTTACGCCCAATCTTTTCTGGCTACATGAGAATGTGGTATGCTTACGTGGCTTTCATGCCACACTTATCGAGGAACGTGTGTACGTGCTCTCCTATTTTGTTAAAGTAGTGGGAGACGTGTCACCATGCGTAGAGATCAAAACTCTACATGGGACACATGTCATCACGCGTAAAGGTTGATTTTTATCGTGGGTGACAGTTACTTGTGTAGAGACCCAATTATGTTGCTTTTTACGCACATAGGGTCTAGTCTATAAATAGACTTATTTTTAACACAAGACAACATCAAAAGATATATACAGGAGAGAAGATTCTGAGAAAACTCATACTTTCAGAGTGATATTTCCAGAAGCATTTCTTTAACTTTTTCTCAAGAACAAGGTGAAGCAAAGCAGGAAAGCATTCGACTGTGCCATCAGCGCCATTGTTCAATACCTTTCTGGTGACTTAGTTCTTCTGATTGTTCTTCTTCAAGGAGTTCTCTTCATCATCATCGTATGGTCCAAGGAACAAAGTGATCGCTCTCAGATCAGACTTTCATAGCAATACTTCCCAGAAACAATTTGTACTTTTGTACTTTTTCTAGTTTTCTTTCAAAAGCCAATTTCAGGCATTTTCTTAAGTGAAATACTAGTGTGTGACCACATCCAACCTAGGTATTGTGAATAGCCTAATCGTACACCTCACGTATGATTAAGCCTAACTTTGTAGAAATTGATTGATTGTGGATTGTGGTCCTTAGTCGGTCACACATTAGGTTAATATTTCGAAGGTCACACTTGCATTGATTGTCGTGTGCATATTGATTATCGTGTTCATTAATTCTTGTACTTCAGTTTTGCATTTCACTTCTGGTATCATAGTTTTATTTTCAGTTCTTGTACTCTAGTTTTACCTTGTATTCTGTATCTCAGATTACAATGTATATTATTTCTTGTCGGGGTTGTGCTTTGTTCTTTTTCTGACAGGATACGTTGCAGGTGAGCTTGAGGCCTTGAGCATTGGGATGTCATGGATATTGCAGGATTTATTTCATTTGTTTTTCTGGATATTGTACTTTGTATTTTGATTTCATTATTGTATTTTATTTTACCGGATCTGTCTCCGGATAACATTGTAAAAGACTTGGATGATTATTGGTGATCTTTCTGGGAACGATATATAGAAGCTGTGGATGTTTACATTTCATTATGACTTGGAGTTTTCCTTAGTGTTGTACAGCTTACTTCGTCATGCCCATCGACGAAGGCTGGACGTGTCCGACTCGTGTTCGATTATTCGAAAGCGGGTCGTGACATGCTTTTATTGGTGGCCCATACAGATCTATCCTAATGGCACTTAGGATATAAAATGCTATTGGAGGACCAGCGAAGCTAAGGAAAACTCATCACAGCATAGGATCCGTGGAAAATTCTTATGGGTATAGTTTTACTAAGTTTGCTTATTATCATATAGTTAGGCCTATCTAATCAATTTTCTGTTTTTAGGGTGGTTTAGACACGCAACACCGAGATTATCAATTTTCTGCACTTGAAACTGTAGAGGATAAAAATTATACTGCTCCACCTATTAAAGTGTACGATCTTCAGATGGCGCCAAATTATTATGTTGCGCCAAACAATCAAGTTGCACAGCATCAGGTTGCGCCAACATCTGGTTGAGCTGGAGTCAGGTTGCGCGTGCACCACGTGGCGCACTTCCTCGAGAAGCTGTAACGGTATCATCATTGCTTGACAAACTGACATCGTGAAGATTAAGAAAAATCTATTCGAATCCCGTGCAACGCAGCGCTCGAGAAGATTTTGTCAGCATATAATTAATGCTGACAGCTAGTTTGCGCAAGTCATTGTGTGGCACGAGAATTAATTAGTACGGCACATAAGACCTAGTCAAAGGTGCCAGTTGTTGAGTTGCGCCCATGCGCAACCTGGCTAGTTGGCGCCACCTGATCAACTCTTATTTTTAAAGTAGGGTAACGTGGTGCGCAAGCCACCAACTTCACAAAGCATGCTCACTACACTGCCCACGACCACGTGCATCTCAATCAAACGATGCCACGCGTCCACAGCAGTTGGTGCAACCGCTCGCACAAGTCGCTACATTGTGCCCACGCGCAACCTGATGAAGCTCGCGTAGGGTAATCAAACAATATTCATAACAGAGTGACATGGCGCACAAGCCACAAACATTGCAGAACGTGCCCACTACACTGCCTACGACCATGCGCATCTCAATCAAACGATGTCACGTGCATCTCAATCAAACGATGTCATGCGTCTACAGCAGTTAGTGCAACCGTTCGCACAAGTGAACAGGAGACACACAACCTGAAGCGCACGCAACCCAGAATAACTACTAAATAGTTATTTCATGAACTCTGTAAATAGAGTTTCAAATCAATCCCAAAGCATCAAGAATGATCATAATCTCCTGCTAAAGTGTTGTTGCATCCTCCAGAGGCTCGTGTCTTTGATATCACATCATCCGAGGGATAAAGTGATCGTCTTCTGATCAGATTCCTATAGTTGTACTTCTCCAGAAATTAATTGTACTCTTGTACTCTTTTTTCTAAGTTTATAATAAAGACTTTTGTTCTTACAAACAAAATGGCGACTCTGCTGGGGACGACTTTCTCCTCCGACGAGAAAGTGACAACTCAATGTGATACCACGTCAATCGGTAAGACACAGAAGACCCTGGTCGTTCAAGTCGACCAGACAGCCTACGAGGCTATGATCAAAGCTGGGGATGCCAACCGCACTGTTGTCGCTGTTAAGAGCAAGAACCGCTCTGTTTGGACTCCTAAGTCCTCGACGGCACAATCCCCTGCCTCTGCGCAACTTGTGCCCATCACTGCCTTGGCGCAATCTAAGGGAAACAGTCTTTTGGCTAATCCCTCCACTTCTCCAATTCTAAAATCGAAGAAGACTTTGTCTCGACACACTGCTGTCCAAAACAAGGAAAAGTGCCCTTTGGCCTTTACTTTCTTGGCACAACCTGCACCTGTTCTTGCTTCTGCACAACTTGCGCCTATCACTGCCTTGGCACAACCTAAGAAAAATAGCCTTTTGGCTAACCTCTCTACTTTTTTGACTCTGAAATTGAAAGAGACTTCGTCTCGACACACTGCTGGGCAAAACAAAGGAAAGCGCCCTTTGGCCTTTTCCTCCCTGGCGCAACCTGCGCATGTTCTTGCTCCGATGCAACTTGCGCATGTTCATGCTCCAGCGCAACCTACACATGTTCATGCTCTGGCGCAACCTGCACAAACTTCTGCACTAGCGCAACGTAAAAAGAAACACTGTTTAGTGGCTCACTCTTTGCCACCAAACCAGAAGTTTAGTGAAAAATTACTAAATCAAGGAAAACGCTCTTTAGCTTTTCCTCATTCTGCTCGAGTCGTTGACTGGATGGAAAGTACTGGTAATTCAGATAGGAATTCTATTCTCCTTAACAGAGACAACCAAATCTCTGTCAAGAAGATGGGTTCTATTCAAAATAAACTTTCCACACAAAAGGGTATTATGGCTACTCCAAAGAGGTCAGGGCAGGATCTACCAACCCTATGTATCTCAAGATCCCAACAAGGCAAACTGCTAGTATCTCAAGTAGATGCACAAGTAGCTCCCCTATCAGACTTGAGCACCTATATCGACAAGTGCCAATTAGGGTCAACCTCGGGAAATCAAATTATGTATCAAGCACAATCTGTACCAGTTGCTAACTTGTGCCACAGGAAGAATTCTGAGGTAAAAAATCCTTAGACTTATGCTAACCAGCTCAGTACGTCCTTGTACACTTGAGGTATGGGACACCTCAAGAACAAGAATCATGTCCCGAATATCGTCAAGGACTACATTGCTGCGACTTCTTCTCGTCCTGTTAGTGACCTCCGTAAACTCTTAATACAGAAGCGGAAGGTTGCAAATCCATCCCGTCCAGCGGTAGACCAACAGCAATAACATCGTTGCAATCACCACCATGAAGTTGTCATCAAATGCTGCTGTCAGTCAGCCAAGCGGTCCATCTTTGACGGTTTGAATTATGTTCAGACTCCTAAACCAATCCTAGTGGACGAAGATGAATTACTCTATGCTCCTATCAATATGGCATCTCGAAGCACTGGGGGTAGAAAATGTCCAAGACGTAATGCATTCCACAATCCCAGTCAATAGTACTTAGATCGAATTCATGAAGCCGACGAAGAAGTATACCAATATACTAGATCAAGAAGCCGAAAAATAATCGGTCAAAGGAATCTTCCTTCCGACCAAGACATAATCGGTCAAAAGAATCTTCTTGATTCTAACTAAGATTCCTTCAGTCAAAAAGACATCCCTCTTATTCTGGGGGTGGTTCCTTATATGACTTTGATGCTGACAGTGAAAGTTCTGAAAGGACCATCATTTCCACTAGCTCGTCTTCGAGGGCTAGAGAAGTGACTGCTTATGCCGTTACAGAAGATCAACATACTTTCAGTTCTAACAGTCAAGAGCAGAGAATTGCTGTATTGGAGGCTAGTTTGAAGAAAATGGCTGAGATGATGACAGGCATGCATGCTGTTATTATGGCACAACATACAGTTCCACAGGTCGTGAATCTGATTTCGACTCAGGAACCTGTAACAATATCAGCTCCCATCAATATTGATCTGGGGGTACAGTCTCCTCACACCGCTTATATTCCTGTGTAGGCTATTCCAAGTCAATCTGGTGTCGGAGGTGGTACTTATCATAAAGTACCCCCTCCTAACATATCGAATCAATCCACTCCTCCACAATTAACGGAAGATACTAATAAGGCCGTAAAACTTTTACGTACTCAATTTGAAGCTTTCAAACAGAAAGATTGCCTGCAGAAGCTTGGGATCAAACAGTCCTATCCCATAGAATGGAAAGAGTTCCAATTTCCTCCTAAATATAAACCCCCTACTATTATGTTGTTTGATGGCAGCACGTCTCCAAGTCAATACCTCAATCACTTTGAAGTAATGACTGATCAACTTCAACCAAATGATGCTCTTCTTACAAGAGTATTTGTCGGCTGTTTAGCTGGTACAGCATATGACTGGTATCGTAGTTTACCATATGGTTGTACAACCTCTTTCGCTGGCTTCAAATAAATGTTCTTGGAACGATTTTATAAGAAAACCAACGACATGACTATGTCTGCTCTCATCAAAATCAAACAACGACATAATGAAACTACTGAACGTTTCATGTCTCCATCCTGCTCAGCTAAGATTTCGGGCTCTGGCCCATAAGGTAGAACAATATCCTGTAAGTACACCTATAACATATACAGTCAGGAGCGGAGCTAAGTATATCAAATAAAATAAACATGAAATTCATGATATAGAAATAGATACAGGAATAAAGTACAAGAAATAAGAACATAAAATAAAACCAGAACATGAATACTGAGAAGTAAATGCAGGGAATACATGGAACATGAAATGAAACCTGAACATGAAATATACAATGAACCTGATGTGTGCAATATATCGAAATACATCCAGAGTATGTGATCGGCTTGGGTAGATTCAGGAAACATAAAATAGTACGGCTTCGGTCCCGCGTGCACGATGCGGGGCCTAAGCTATTCACAAGAATAGTAACTCGGGTTTGATCACACATCTATAGTATTTCCCCTCCCAGACACAAGTAAACTCAGGGAACAAGATACAAGACAATCTCGTTAAATATCGTGTCAATAAAAAGGTACAAGCATGAATACAAGACATGAAGTAATGGACAAGTCCGAGGAGTATACTTGCCTTGTTCAGGATGATCGAGAGTAGGGAGATCGTAATCTCTCTGTCCACCTATTTAGATACAAGTTGGTTAGGTTCTACAATAAAGACATTATCTAACTTGATCATTTGCTAACCAAAACTAGCTTATATTATCATCTCTAAATAATTGATAACTAGGAACTAATACTAATAATTTGTTTAATCTATGCTTACTCTTAAAATATTTCTTATAGAAAATAACATATAAACCTTCTAATACCATAGTAAGACAATATATATATATATATATATATATATATATATATATATATATATATATATATATATATATATATATATATATCAGTTAACAAGAGTTTATATCAACAAGTTTTTTAAATGTTAGTCACTCGATTTCTCAAAACTTAGGCCAACCTAATCCAGAAAACAAACCATAATCCAAGAACCTAAATCCTTATCTATACTGAACACCCTTATATAACAGTTGCAATATCCCAGTAAACACAAATGGATTATGGCAATGAGTGCCAATAATACTGCAAAGGCTACAAGGCATGTTTTAAATCTCAGATTGCCCTTAACCCCTCCTCACTTAGCAAGCATGTCAAACCAAACCCTTCCCTATGCTGTACCCACATATAGTCACAGTAGCTTACAATCATATTTTAATTGAAAACAAATTTGATAAATAGAAAGTAAGTTCAAGCCATTATCATGGAGTCCAATTCATAAAACTCAGTTTTAATTAAACAACACTAAAGGAGTACATCCCCAAAGAAGTGGACAACCTTAGTTTTTTTTTTAAATACTGTAGCCTAACGGCTACCTCCTTAAATCTTTAGTCTAAAAAATGGGCTTGAGAACAAACTGTAGGCCTCAAAAAATGAAGTCACGCTGAGTTGATTAGAACAAGTCACGCAGAGTGATCCGAGAAGCAGCACAAAAGATACGCTAAGTTCTGCCTGTCCATCTCCTTTAGAAATCACGCAGAGACAGCTCAGCCATACGTCAGAATCATAATAACTGACAATACAGCAGTCGAGAAACGTCTCCTCGTATGCCACGTATGCACAGAACTCGAGAGATCATCGCCGTCTTTTGCGTGATTTTCGAAATCTTCCTTAGCAAGACTCACTCTTCACCAAGTTGGCGTGACTTTGGGTCTTATCTTCATTTAATGCGGCTGACAATGTCAGAGATTTTGTGTCAGATGAAGCGTGCCAAATCAAGACAGCTGGCGGTTTGCGTGGATTCTGAACCTTCTCCTTCCTCAAGTTTGCGTGGATTTTTCAGTTATTCTTCTCAAAGCCTGCGTAAATTCTGAAGTATTCTTCTTCAAAGCTTGCGTGGATTTCGCCTTCAACGAGTCTGCGTCAACGAAACTGCGTGAATTTTTGCCTTCAGCAAGACAGCGTGGATTTTATTTCAACTGGAGTACGTGGCAGCCATGCCACCGATCTCTCTCTCGCGTGCCCAGTGACTTGCACACAACCCATGCACTAATGCCATGTGTCCAACAGTTACGGGCCACGTCCAGTAACTACTCACTAACCCTGCGTGTATTTAGAGTCTGCGTGATTTTTCAAATGCACCAGTGGTGAGGTAGTTATCTTTTCAGTTACTGTTTTGACTCTATAAATAGAGTTTTTTTTCTTATTCATGGTACAGATACATTGATATCTACTGTCAAAATTTTGAGAGCTTTTCTTCTTCGCATAGTCCAAGGGATAAAGCGATCGTCTTCTAGATCGGATTCCTACAGTTGTAATTTTCCCAGAAACACAACAAATAAAGAGAATTTCTTTATGGAAAACAAATTGGCGACTCTGCTGGGGAAAACCATCTCCTCTTCTGAGATGGTAACAACTCAATACGACACTTCGTCAATCGGCTCGACGAAGAAGGTGATGACGATCAAATTCGATCAACTCGCCTATGAAGAAATGCAGCGGGCTAAGGGTGGCAAGTCCATTCTAGCCTCCATCATCACTGCCAAGTCGAAGGGACACTCTATCTATGTCCCTAAGAATCAGTTGGCAGTCAATGGTGAAGTCTCTGCCATAGTGTCTACTCCTAACACTGGCAAGAACTCCACTACAAGCACGCACACTCTTGTGCGCTCGAAGATGACAGTAACCAAAAGTCACGTTGACAGTACTGGCTCCTTAGCCGAATCTGTTCCAGCGTGCAAATTTAATTCTAAAAGTCACGCTGACAGTACTGGCTCCTTAGCCGAATCTGTTCCAGTGTGCAAATTCAACTCTAAAGTCACGTTGACAGTACTGGCTCCTTAGCCAAATCTGTTCCAATGTGCAAATTCAACTCTAAAAGTCACGCTGATAGTACTGGCTCCTTAGCCAAATCTATTCCAGTGTACAATCCTACATTCAAAAGTCACGCTGACAGTACTGGCTCCTTAGCCAAATCTGTTCCAGCGTGTAATTCTAAAATCAAAAGTCACGCTAACAGCTCTGGTTCTTTAACCAAGTCTGTTTCAGCGTGTATTTCATCAGAGAAGAATAACTCCTTAGTTATCTCTTCTTCTTCACCGAGTTCTACTAGAACTGGGGGTGGTCTTCCACACAAAGTCCCTTCGAAAAAGAATAACTCTTTAGTTGTTTCTTCTGCTCCTGTAGTTTTTACTCCAGGAACAGCTTTGACTGATACTTTTGTTAGTCAAAGGAAAGGAGATGGACTTTTGACTACTCTTCCTTCTGGACATTCTATGTCTCAACATCTGAATGAGTCTAAGAAGAAACATTTCTTAATGTCTTCTTCTTTGATTTCTTCAAATTGGGCACAGAATCTGTCCATTAAAGAGGGTCTGTTACCAACTCCTAATCAAGGGAGTGGTTTAACTCTTCCTTCTCTGCAAATATCCAGATCAATGGAAGGAAAACTCCATGTTTCCAAAATTAATATGTTACCTTCCACTGATTTAAGAACAAAACTCAGCACTTCTGGTGTTAAGAAACCATACCAATTGGATATGAAGATAAAAGATCCAGATGCAGAGTATGCAAGAAATTATGTGGCTCACATTAATCACTCTTTGTATAATCAAGAGCCATCAAGACCCAAGAACAGGAAGTATATTCCTCAATCTTCACAAACAGATTTACGGAATATCTTCAACAGAAGAGAAGGAGTAATTCTATATCAAAGGAACATGCTGAATGTGACTTCTATCCAAGAGTCATAATTTAGTGCAGATGTGAATCAACAGTTCAAGACTATGGTGATCATGAATGTGACTTCCAGCCAAGAGTCACAATGCAATGCAGATGTCAAAATAAACGACAGTCTGTCTTTAATAGGATTCAGTATGAACCTATGCCTGATGAAGATGAGCCTTTGTTTGCCTCTGTCAACATGACTTCTTGGGACACCGGGGGTAGAGTTGATAGTCCAGATGGAGTATATAGAAACACCAGAGCAAGAGTCCTGGCTTCTAGTCAAAGAAATTTGATCCCTGAAATTGATTCTGAATTTCTTGGAGAATCTAACTTCCCACCTCTTCCTACTGGGGGTAATTCTCCTATAGTTGACTTTGATACACGAAGCAATGATTCAGAGCATACAACATCTACTAGTTCATCAATAATCCCTCATACAGTCACGACTTACATGGTTGATGGGAATACTGATGAACCTTCTTCTTCTCTGACTCCTCAAGATCAAAGAATTGCTTCTTTGGAACAGCAAATAAAGTCTATGACTGACACAATGAAGTCAATGTATGAACTCATGACAGCTCAGTTGCAAAATCGACAGACTGTATCAGATGCCATACCAGTTGATACTGATATAAGTCCAGTACAAGTTCCTCCAGCAGTATAATCCAATACTCCTGGACCTGCTCAACCAAATCCTAGTCTCTCTGGAGCTGGGGGTAGTGCTTACAATGCTGTTCCTCCTCCCAACTATTCTCTACAAGCCACAACTCCACAATCTTCGGGAGTTGTCTCTGAAGAATTGAAAATTCTCAAAACTCAATTCGAGGCATTCAAACAGAAGGATGGTTTACAAAGGTTAGGCATCAAGTAGCCTTATCCGATAGAATGGAAGTAAGTATCATATCCTCCTAAATACAAGCCTCCTACTATCTCGTTCTATGATGGAACCACTTCTCCAAGTCAGTTTATCAATCATTTTGAAGTGATGACTGATCAACTACAACCAAGTGATGCCCTCCTTACTCGGGTATTTATTGGATGTCTCAAGGGAACGGCTTATGAATGGTATAGAAGTCTCCCAGATGGGAGTATTACCTCATTTGCTGGTTTCAAACAGATGTTTCTTGAAAGGTTCTATGAAGGGCTTAATGACATGACTATGTCTGCTCTTATTAGAATCAAGCAGAAAAATAATGAATCTACAGAGGAATACATTGAACGGTTTCGAAGAGAAGCTCTGAAGATGCCTCTTGGAACTCCTGATGCTGTCACCATTGACACGTGCAAATCAAACTTGTTGCCAATCATCAGTATGTGGACAGGGTCCACTCAATTTCAAGATTGGCCTTCCTTCATAGTCAGTGCTAAAGCTGCAGAAATCAGTGCTGAAACCTTCAAAGGTTTAGGAGTGCAGATGACTCCTAAAGAAACAGGACAAGGTGCTAACAATAAAAATAATGCTCGCAAAGGAAAAGAAACTCTTGAAGTTAATCTTCAGAGCAAAGATGCATCAAATATTCAAACTCCTGCCTCTACAACTCAACAATCAAGAACACCTCGCCCCAGAGAAGAATATTCTTTTAATGACGACGATGTCCTTGGTATCTTTGAATGTCTGCTGAAAGGTAATAAAATATAATTACCAGAGATCAAGAAACCTGATGAAGCTGGTAAGACAGATCATCCTAAATACTGTCCATATCACAGAATGCTGGGTCATACAATTCGTACATGTTATGTATTGAAAGGAAAGATCCAAGAAATGATTAAATTTGGAGCTATCTCTTTTACTCCAAAAGAGAAGACCGTCACCTCCAACGTCGTCTCTATGCAATTTGGAAATTTCCCTCCTCAACTCCTTGAAAGTGGGATTGTTCTTATTCCCAAGGCAACTCTTGACATAGTGAATCTTCCTCCTCCACAGTCTGAAGGATTAGTGCCAATCACTTTGGAAACAGGGGAAATCATGTGGATCCATCCTGATCTAGTGGCAGATTTTGAATCGCCTTCTCCTTAAAAGATTTTTTCTCAAAAATCCAAGAAGGCTGGAAAGATCAAGTCATGTCATATGACTTCTCTTGGGTCTACCTCTGACACAGAGCCAAAAGATAAAGAAGAAGCACTTGTTAGTGCTACTCGAACGGGGAAACCTTACCTAAAGGATTATTCTAAAAATCCTGAAGATCCTACTGATATCCCTTTAGATGCTAAAGATGCTCCTAATGTTCCTCCCGAAGAAGAACCATCTACTGAACCTGTTCCTCCCAAGCCTACGGCTCTGGAGAAAGGCAAACAACAGGCTCGGTTTGATAAGCCAATCAAGAAGTCTTCTCCTCTTGGACTTCAGAAGCCTTACAACTTCGACATTTTGGCTCAGCTTGCTAATACTCCCGCTAGAATGTCCCTTTTTGAACTTCTACGTCTTTCCAAAGAGACTCGGGAGACGTTAAGTGAAGCACTTCTACAAGCTGACTCTTGTCTTGCACAATTGAAGAAGCCGGATGCGGAACCTGCCACTTGCTTACATTGCAACAGTGTACTGGAGATTATCCCAAATATCACCTTTACACAAGACGACAGGTTACTGGAGGATAATCGACATGATCGACCTCTCTACTACACTGGTTATATTGATACGATGAAGATAGATCGTATCCTCATTGACCCAGGGTCTGCTATAAGCATAATGCCAAAGAGTTTATTGGATGAACTAAAAATCCCTCTTCACAAGCTCTCCAAGACGGTTACTACTATCTTGGGATTCAATCAAAGCCGTCTTCACAAGCTCTCCAAGACGGTTACTACTATCTTGGGATTCAATCAAAGCCGAAGTGAGCCTTTGGGAAAGATTCATCTGAAGCTTCAGATAGGCGATTTCAGATCTAAAGTCACTTTCTATGTTATCGAGATCGCGGGATCCTATAATCTTCTTCTGGGGAGGCCCTTTCTTCATGAAAATAATGTGGTGCCCTCTACTCTTCATCAATGTTTTAAATACATTAATAGCAATGGAAGAGTACAAAAAGAAGTTGCTGATATAAATCCCTTCCATGGGGTTGAAGCTTATTTCAATGATTCCCGAATGTACAAAGAAGAGTATACAAGGATCATGCAAGCTATGGAGAAAGAAGATGCACAAAGTGAGACTTTAATAATCCCTGTTAAATGTCGAACTACTCAGCAACAATCTCCTAAACCCTCTGGAGAAGATTCTTTCATCATTCCAGTGAGTGGACGGATCTCTCCGTTACCTCAGTCATCTACTCAGAATACACTGATCATTCCTGTCAGTGGGCATACTACAGTTCCTGTACCTTCACAAGATACTCTGCTAATTCCAGTTGGAGGGCGGACTACTCTTCCTACTCAAACTTCAAGGGAGCTCACCTCTTCTGAGCTATTTGTTATCGATCTTAATCGAAACAAAGCTTCTTCTTCTTCTCCCCCTTTAGTCATTGACTTGGCTAAAATCTCTAAGGCTCAGTCTTCTCCCAATGTAAATATTGCTGCTTTTACATTTTATGAAAAGTCTCCACCTTTGCAGTACGTTGATGTGTGTAATTATGTTCATAGTTATTTACATCTGTTAGATGACTTGAACACAATAACCATAGGAGTTGTACAGACTATTCATACAGATGTATCTCTAGAACCTGTACAATTTTCATACTTTCTAGTTCCCAGCAGAAAGCCAGGAGACATTCCAATATTCTTCTACAAAGGGCCTCAAAATCCTTCTGATCTTGAAGATGATGACAAAAATGATGATACTGGAAGATTACAACTACGTCGTTATAGTCAGCAATCTAGAGACATCATCAAAAATATGGGCTATGACTTCAGGACTGGCCTTAATAATAGAAAAGGAAGAAAAATGCCTGTCCGGATTCCTCCTTTGAAATATGGAAGGACGAAATACGGATTGGGTTATACTGCTCCTACTCCTTTCATCAACATTATCCATGAAGATCTTGAGTCTGACGAAGATAAGAGATCTGATTCTTCTAGTACCACTTCTTGAAATTCCGATACGAGTATCGGTGACTTCTATTGCAACCTTCTGTCTTCTAACATGGTTTTCATTGACCATTCTGAAGAAAGTGATGAAGACGAAGAAGAGTTTGAAATCTCACCTGAATCAGAACAGTGGGTCCAAAGATTAGATAATCGATGGGAGTTTCGTTTCGAGCAAAAAGAACCCCCGATTGAAGATAAACTTGTTCAAATAGATGTTGGCGAAGAGGGATCTCCCAAACCAATATTCATCAGTGAAAGTCTTTCAGAAACTGATAAGAAAGACATGATCAAACTCATTCGTGATTATATCGATGTCTTTGCTTGGAGTTATGAAGATATGCCAGGGCTTGATCCTCAAATTGTAACTCACAAGCTCAATATCTTGCCGAATGCTAAACCGGTCAAACAACAACAGCGACGATTTCGTCCAGACATCATGGATGCAATTGAAGCTGAAGTCAATAAACTCATTACCTCTGGGTTTATTAGAGAGGAACAACATCCCGATTGGGTGGCTAATATTGTTCCTGTTCTTAAAAAGACTGGCAAGATCAGAGTATGCATAGACTTCCGCGATCTCAATGCGGCGTGTCCTAAAGACGAATTCCCTCTACCAATCACTGATGTCATGGTTGATAATACTTGTGGATTTGAACGAATGTCATTCATGGACGGGTATTCTGGGTACAATCAGATCAAAATGTTCCCAGAAGACGAGAAGCATACTTCTTTCAGAACGCCGATTGGTACATACTGTTATACAGTTATGCCATTCGATCTCAAGAATACAGGAGCAACTTATCAACGAGCTATGAGCACTATATTACGTGAACATTTGCAAAAAACAGTCGAATGCTATGTTGATGATATTGCAGTCAAAAGTCGACAAAAGGAGGATCATATCCAAGATTTGAAGACTATATTTGATCTAATGCGTAAGCATTAATTAAAGATGAACCCTACTAAGTCCTTCTTAGGCGTCTCTAGTGATAAATTTCTCGGCTTCGTCATTACCTCTAAAGGTATACACGTGGATCCCGAGAAGATCAAAGCCATCCAAGAGATGCGTCCTCCACGCACCTTAAAAGAGCTACGAGGATTTCAAGGAAGAATCGCTTATATCAGGAGATTTATCTCTAATTTATCAGGACGCTGCAGACCATTCAACAAACTTATGAAGAAAGGTGTCTCTTTTGTCTGGAATGATGAATGTCAGAAAGCATTCGATGATATAAAACAATATCTAATGAGCCCTCCAGTATTGGTACCTCCCATCTCAGGAATACCGTTCCTCCTCTATACTCGAGCAATGAGTCATTCATTGGGTGCATTACTCGCTCAAAAGAATCAAAATGGCCATGAACAAGCCATTTATGATCTCAACCGCACTATGACCGGAGCTGAACCTCGATATTCACCGTTGAAAAAGAATGTCTAGCCTTGATGTTTGCTGTCTAAAAGACACGTCATTATATCATTGGCCCGACTATTCATGTCATCTCCAGGATCAATCCTATACGGATCATGATGAAGAAACCCAGTGTTTTGAATTCTCGATTGGCTAACTGGGGAATCCTACTTGCTCAGTATGACATGCACTATATTCCTCAGAAATCAGTCAAAGGACAAGCTTTAGCTGATTTTCTGGCTGCTCACTCAATTCCAGAAAATTCAAAACTCTATGATAAAATCCCAGATGAAGTCCTAGATTCAAATCAAATTGCTGAAGAAGATCCTACTTGGCGTCTATTCTTTGATGGAGCATCAAGAATTGGTCCTAATGGCGATATTGTTGCTGGAGTTGGAATTGTTCTTGTATCGTCAGAAGGTCTTGCCATCCAAAGAGCTTATTCTCTCGATCAGCCGTGTTCAAATAATGTAGCTGAGTACAACGCATTGCTTATTGGTCTTCAACTCGCTAAACATCTGAATATTCAACATTTGGAGGCGTATGGAGACTCTAAACTTATTGTCAATCAGATCAGGGGTACTTATGAAGTTCGCTATCAAGATCTGGTTCCTTATCATAGAGTGGCCATATCTATGGCCTCATCATTTAAGGAATTCTTCATTGAACATGTTAGGCGAGCATGTAACACAGAAGCTGATGTCCTTGCTAATCTTGCAGCGGTGCTGGCTATCCCAATCAGACGACAACAAATGATTGTTGTTCGTAGTCGAGAATTATTTCATCTTGAAAATAACCTGACTCTAGGACTTCCAGTTGACATTGAAGAATCAACATCTCATGACGTCAACACAACAAGAGGATTTGGATTTAGTCGTAAATCGATATCATCTTCATCCGATTTCAGCATGGAATTCATCTTCAGTAACTCGACTGAGAATCAGAATACGGATAAAGATTGGAGACTTCCTTTCTTAGATCTTGTATTGTATGATATTCTTCCGGATGATCCGAGTGAGGCAGCATCTATCAGACGACGATCACTCAGATTCTATTACAATAATACAACAAAGACCTTATATCGTCGAGCTTATGATGGTTTACTCCTTCGGTGAATTACCGGTGATGAAGCCCAACAAGTTATTCGTGAAGCACATGATGGAATTTGTGGAGCGCATCAACCTGGGCCAAAACTTCAAGACCGTATTCGACGGATGGGTTATTATTGGCCAACTATGGTATCAGATGCCATTGAATATGCAAGGAAATGCAAAGCTTGCCAAATCCATGCGGATTTTATACATCAACCTTCGGAATTTCTACATCCGACGGCAGCATCATGGCCCTTCGAAGCTTGGGGCATGGACATTATCGGCCCGATCAATCCACCGTCATCTAAAGGTCATCGGTTCATTCTCGCAATAACCGATTACTTCTCCAAATGGGCCAAAGCTATTCCTTTATCTGAAATTAAGACGTCTAATGTCATCAGCTTTATTAAGCACCACGTCATTTACAGATTTGGTGTTCCTCGACGCATTGTTCATGATAACGGACCACAGTTCGTCAGCCAGAAATTTACTCGATTCTGTGACGATCACCGGATCAATAATGTTGCTTCTACCGCATATAATCCAGCAGCTAACGGATTGGCAGAAGCTTTCAACAAGACTATCATCAAACTCCTAAAGAAGTTTGTCTCCACTAACAAACGTAATTGGAGTGACAAGCTCGGGGAATGCTTGTGGGCTTATCGCACTACAGTCCGTAATGCTACTAAGTGTACACCTTTCTCTCTGGTGTACGGATCTGAGGCTGTTCTCCCATTAGAGATTCAAATTCCTTCTTTAAGGATAGCAATCGCTAATGAACTCACTGCTGAAAATAATGATCGTCTTCGACTTCAAGAATTGGAGGCTTTGGATGAAAAACGGTTATCTGCTCAACAGAATATTGAATTCTATCAAGCTAGAATTTCAAGGGCTTTTAACAAGAAAGTCAGAATTCGAACATTTCAGAAAGGAGAACTTGTGCTTATTGTCAGACGCCCGATGACTATGACACACATGAGTAAGGGCAAGTTTGATGCAAAATGGGAAGGTCCATTCATTGTCAATAAGATCTTTTCTAATGGGGCTTATCAACTCACTACTCTAGATGGTAAAGCCACTATGATGCCCATCAACGACAAATTCTTGAAGAAGTACTACGTCTGATATTTCTATCAAGATTGTCCTCCCATCACTCTCCAGCTGTTTCATTGTTCTTTTCGAAGAATCATTCTGATATCTATTATCCCCAGTGGAGATAGGTATTCTACTTTGTATCGTTTTCTCAACAAATTTGATATCCAGAAAATCATGTCCACATTACCTCTGAATTTTCTATCTCAATATCATATTTATGAAAGTGATATTTAGTCTTTCTGATTTCTGAGTCAAAAGATCAATGAATAAAGGCAAAAATATAAAGTGGGAAGGATATATCGTAAACAAAGTTTCCTTAAATGGAGTTTATTTGAGACAAATCCCTCAAAAAAAAAGTACATCATCATGGAAGATCACTGTGATCCCTTTCATATTTGGGACGAGGACCACATACATAATCAGCAAAAGAATTGAATACATCTTTTCCTGACCGCACCAAGAATTGACAGGCAGCCAGCCTCATTGCTTCTTCTTCTTCGGTTTCTCCTGGTTCGACCAGGAAGTCCAGGATATCTTTTGGCGGCTTGGGAGTAGACGAGCTTTCATCCATTTCCTTCTTCTGCGGAGGTGGATGTTCTTTAACACCTTCAGTAGCTTCAAGGGCGACTTCAGCCTTCTTTATGTTCTCTTCAAAAGACATTGTGGATAAAATGCAATCCTTCTATTCAAATATATGCTCTATTTATAGGCATATGGTTACAAGGATTGAAGGGACGTATTCTTTCCCGACATTCAGTTCATCCATTCATTTCTCACATTCATCCGACGTTTCACATGTTCATTAATACTTGACGGTTCGTCCGTTCATTTATTACATTCACTCGACAGTTCATCTGTTCATCGTTTCTTAACGGTTCATCCGTTCATAATCTTCTATCAGTTCATTAAGTGGGGATTCGTTATTTATCATGTTTTCATAACCTCTGAATCAATTTCGAATCTGCTTACTCATTTGTCATGTTTTGACCTCTGTATAGAAATTAATCTATTTTCTTTCGAGTTCCTATATATTATCATGTCCATAATACCTCTGATAATATCATATACTCTAAAAACAGAAAAGATGATTTTATTATCTATCATGTCCACAATTCATCCACAAATACAAATCATTGAAGCATAGAAGAAGTGTCATTTCCATTCCCATTTCACCACAAAAAGTCTATTACATTTTTTTAGACTTTCCTACAAATCATAATGGAAATCTATTACAAATCTTGGATTTTCATTCTACACCACAACGATAACCTAATAGAGATCTATCTTCTTCTTTGGATCTTCTCCGTCGGACCTTCTCCGTCAGGTTCGTTGTTGGTTGCAATTCCTGACTGTCTGGGTCTCAGTCACGACCAGATCAGCAGGAATCAAAATCTGGTCTTCTCTCTCAGACGAGAGGAGAACCACAGAGTATGGCAGCCCGACGGCATGTTGCTGCTAATACAGCTCGTGGAGGAACGGCGACACCTCAAGCAGGTAGGAATGTATCCAGCATTGGAATATGATTCCTAGTTCTGCCGTCAAAGGAACTCTACTACCCGATTTTTCGGTAGTAGAGTTAACTCCACCATCCAACTCTCGTGTATAAAGGCTCTTCCTACCATCTAAGGAAGTCCCTTCTATCTCACGAAGAGTTCTGAGTTGTCTGATTTACGCGTCAAAAGCGTATGAGCTCCCTGATGTGGGTGTCAAAAGAACATTGTCTACAGCATCCACATCACCAATGCCAGTTCTGAAGAAGGTTTTCAGCCAAAATTCTGCAAGAAACAGTAAAGAAAAATCAGTCAACAGAAACTGGCCAAGCAAAGACAGATGCATTCTGTTCATTTCAGGAAGATGAATTTGTTCTTAGCAAACAAAAAAAATTCGATGCGTGTATATTGAACTTACCGCTGAGTTTGCTGCTAAGGATTGACAGATCTATGTCTGATAGCGTGCACAGAGATTTGACATCAGACAACATGGCTTTCCTATTTTCTTCTCATAGAAAATTTATTCTCAGAAGAGAGGAAGAAGAATGGGAAGATGAGTTTGCGTGGAGTTCATCCATCTATTTAAAGGGTCAAGTGCAGGTCTATTCTTGGAAAAGATCCGCATAAATAGCGCTCGTAAATTGTGGAATGAGTGTCACGTGTACTTCGGGAGACCGTGCAACATTGGAAACAGTCAAAGAGTGCTAATTAATATTCTTCATTAAAAGGCACGCAGATCAAACACAAAAGTTGTACTTCATTCTTTAAACAGGCACTGATGGCCATACAAAAAGACAAAAAAGTGCAACAAAAGTGTAGAAAGTTACGCCCTATTTTCCAGAGCGGCTAAGTTTGATGCCTAACTCCTCTACGCTCTTAACTCCCAGGCGATGTAATAGAGTCTCGAGCATTTCACGCTTCTCCATAAGGCTCTGCCCATCAGAAGAAGACGAGCCATCCAATCCAAAGTAGCTCAAGAGATTCTTGGCTAACTGCATGGAGTCGTCCTTGAGCTCGATGACGACAGGTTCGGGTTCTTTGCCCCCAAAAGTGGGGTCACCATGGGAATAAAAGCCCAACTTGCGTGCTTCCTCTTCGGCTGCTTCCTTTGGGGTCATATTTTCGAGAGATGAATGTCAAAGCTGAGAATCTCTTCCTATTTATATAACAGATCTCGTCGACAGTTCATATTCCACCATAAATTGGACGCAATCAGTCTCGAAGAACGAAGAGTCATTATGACATTTAATAAGTTCATTTGGATGTTTTCAAAGAACTTCGAAGTCTTTTCGACTTCCGAAAAATTTTGGAGCCATCTCAGCGTGACTTTAACTCATTTTTCATCATCTTTATTTTCAAAGTATTTCGAAAATATTTTATCATTTTTTTGAAAACTTTGAAGGGGGTTTTGTAGGCCTCAAAAAATGAAGTCACGCTGAGTTGATCAGAACAAGTCACGCAGAGTGATCCGAGAAGCAGCACAAAAGATACGCTCAGTTCTGCCTGTCCATCTCCTTTAGAAATCACGCAGAGACAGCTCAGCCATACGTCAGAATCATAATAACTAACAACACAGCAGTCGAGAAACGTCTCTTCGTATGCCACGTGTGCACAGAACTCGAGAGATCATCGCCGTCTTTTGCGTGATTTTCAAAATCTTCCTTAGCAAGACTCACTCTTCACCAAGTTGGCGTGACTTTGGGTCTTATCTTCATTTAATACGGCTGACAATGTCAGAGATTTTGTGTCAGATGAAGCGTGCCAAATCAAGACAGCTGGCGGTTTGCGTGGATTCTGAACCTTCTCCTTCCTCAAGTTTGCGTGGATTTTTGAGTTATTCTTCTCAAAGCCTGCGTGAATTCTGAAGTATTCTTCTTCAAAGCTTGCGTGAATTTCGCCTTCAACAAGTCTGCATCAACGAAACTGCGTGGATTTTTGCCTTCAGCAAGACAGCGTGGATTTCATTTCAACTGGAGTACGTGGCAGCCATGCCACCGATCTCTCTCTCGCGTGCCCAGTGACTTGCACACGACCCATGCACTAATGCCATGTGTCCAACAGTTACGGGCCACGTCCAGTAACTACTCACTAACCCTGCGTGTATTTAGAGTCTGCGTGATTTTTCAAATGCATCAGTGGTGAGGTAGTTATCTTTTCAGTTACTGTTTTGACTCTATAAATAGAGTTCTTTTTCTTATTCATGGTACAGATACATTGATATCTACTGTCAAAATTTTGAGAGCTTTTCTTCTTCGCATAGTCCAAGGGATAAAGCGATCGTCTTCTAGATCGGATTCCTACAGTTGTAATTTTCCCAGAAACACAACAAATAAAGAGAATTTCTTTATGGAAAACACAAACATACAGAAAATAACTCTGTACACACAGTTAGCTAATAATACAGTACAAAACAAGAAATACCATTCCCCCCACTCGGACAGGAGCATCTAGTTAAACCTGAACTGGATATGTGATATTGGCTTGGATGAAGACAAGGCTTGGATTCAACTGTACGAAACAAGCTCTGCTACTCCTTACAAATCAGTCAGCTACTACTCAGCACCCAAATGACCAGATCTCTCATTCAATATGCAGCATCAAAATGATCCAGACACAGACGCATGTACCCGACACTCCCCAGAACACGAGCAACATCTGGATACGAACAAGGGGACACGAATAACGTCTGGACACCCCATATTCTGACCAAGACTTATGTTAATTAAGGCATAAAACATGAATTCTTCATCATAACAAAGAGTAGATCATTACCTGGAGAGAGGATCTGATGAAGTCGCGATCCTAAGGTCAGACACAGCTTCAGTTCGAATACACAACTCTTCGAAGCAAACGACCAAGCACCTGGTGTGCAACACAAGAAAAAAAATATAGAAATTGCCTCCAGATCTTCACATAGGAAAAAAAACATTCAAAATCAAGGGAAATCAATCCACAGTTCTTTCAGTTCATCATCCCGAACAATTTCACTCCAAAAGAAAATCCAAAATTAAATAAATTCAAGAATACTACAGCAACACCCCTCGAATCAATCAACTGGATTGAACTTACCGCGATTTGGATCGATCAGTGAAGGAGATTGAATCTGTAAAGTAGATCATCGCTTAAGGAGGAATGCGCCAAGTTGTCGCTCTTCGTTGAAGTCGGAGCTCAGTCGTCGGAGAAGAAGATCAACGCATCGTCGCTGTCATCGTCAGAAAGAAGATCGCCGGAGAGTATTGTCCGCCATCATCGCAATCGCCGTCACCTGGAGAGGGAAGTGGAGTCTCAATCGCCGTCGTGGCCTGTCGATCCACCGCTCGAGAAGAATGGTGCACCGTCGGGAAAGTGAGTGCCGCCGAGGATAGGGATCCTGCCGCCGCCAGAAGAAATTAGGGTTAGGGTTAGGGTTTGGACACAATTTTGGGGAAAGAAAGGGAAATTGGGAGAGAGGAGCTCTCGGCTGATGAGCTCAGCTCAGAGAAAGAAGATGAGATCATTCTCTCTCCTCTCCATCAGTTTAAATAAAGACTTGAGGAAAATATGGAAAATTACAGAAAACCCCCTCCCTTCCAATGTATTTACATATACAATATAAATTATGTTAAAATTAGTTAATTGGTTAGAAAGGTTGTTAAAAAGTTTGTTAGGATATTAGGGGACCACTCTTAGTTAGAAATTTGGGATACCCTCCAAATTAATTACTCCCAAAACCTTAATTAGTTAACTATGATATAATAACTTAAGCATTACACTAATTAATCAACTTGAATATTATTTATAAAATATTAAAATATCTCAAAAAATTTAAAATACTGGAAAAGCAGGGTTACATTTACGAAAGATTGTTGAATGTTATGTTGATAATATTGCTGTCAAAAGTCATCTAAGAGAAGACCACATTCAAGACTTGAGAACTATTTTCGATCTAATGCGCGAGCATCAACTCAAGATGAATCCCACCAAGTCATTCCTGGGAGTCTCTAGTGGCAAATTTCTTGGATTCGTTATTACCTCTAAAGGTATACACATTGACCCTGAGAAAGTCAAAGCCATTCAAGAGATTCATCCTCCACGCAACCTAAAAGAGCTATGAGGATTCCAGGGACGGCTTGCGTATATCAGGAGATTCATCTCGAATCTCTCTGGACGCTGTAGACCATTCATTCAACTCATGAAGAAAGGTGTATCTTTTATTTAGACTGAAGAATGTCAACAAGCATTTGAAGACATAAAGCGAAACTTGATGAACCCTCCAGTTCTAGTGCCTCCAGTGTCAGGGATACCCTTCATAATGTATGTTCGAGCAATGGACCATTCATTAGGTGCTTTATTAGTTCAGAAGAATAAAGAAGGTCATGAACTGGCTATTTATTATCTTAGTCGTACAATAATTGGAGCTGAGCATCAATACACTCCAGTGGAAAAAGAATGTCTAGCTTTGATGTTTGCTATTCAAAAGACGAGACATTATATAACTGGCCAAACTATTCATGTTATTTCTAGAGTTAACCCTCTCCGGGTCCTGATGAAGAAGCCCAGTACACTCAATTCTAGGTTTGCAATGTGGGCCATATTATTAGCACAATATGATATGGTTTATGTTCCTCAAAAGTCTGTTAAAGGTCAAGCCCTTGCTGACTTTCTGGCAGCTCATCCAATTCCTGATACGTCTAAAATCTACGACGAGATTCCAGACGAAACTTTGGACTCCAACATGATTTCAGAAGAAACTCTTACATGGCGTCAATTCTTTGATGGTGCGTCCAGAATTGGACCAAAAGGTGCTATTGTTGCTGGAGTTGGAATCGTCCTCGTCTCACCAGAAGGGTTAGCTATTCAAAGAGCTTATTCTTTAGATGAGTCGTGTTCCAATAACGTGGCTGAGTATAATGCCTTACTTATCGGTCTTCAGTTGGCTAAAAAATTAGATATTGAGTATCTTGAAGTTTACGGAGACTCCAAACTGATTATCAATCAAGTTAGAGGCACTTACGAAGTTCGATATTAAGATCTGGTTCCATATCATGATGCAGCAATCGGGATGGCTGCTTCATTCAAAGGCTTCTTCATCGAGCATGTACGCCAAGCATGTAATAAAGAAGCTAATGCACTCGCTAATCTTGCAACAATATTAGCAATTCCAGTAAGAAAATGATCGTCATCACTAATAGAGAGTTATTTTGTGCCGAGAATAACTTAAGTGAATAACCCAAACATGGAATTCAAGAATTCAGTGAAAATTTGTACTATCAGTGAAGATTGGAGGACTCCTTTCATAGACTTTATGGTCCATGATATCTTACCCGAAGATCCTAAGGAGGCTACAACAATTTATCGGCGGTCACTCAGATTCTATTATAATCATGCTACAAAGACACTCTACCGACGAACATTTGACGGCTTACTCCTACGCTGTCTCGCAGGAGAGGAAACAAAACAGATACTTCGTGAAGCTCATGACGATGTTTGTGGCACACATCAACCTGGTCCTAAACTACAGGATCGTATTCGTCGTATGGGCTACTATTGTCCCTCGATGATATCCGATGCAATCGAGTATGCAAGGAAATGTCGAGCATGTCAAATCTATGCTGACTTCACCCATCAACCATCAGAATTTCTTCAACCGACGGCAGCATCTTGGCCCTTTGAAGCTTGGGGCATGGATGTCATCGGTCCTATCAACCCTCCATCTTCTCGAGGACATCGGTTCATATTGGCCATAACTAATTATTTCTCAAAGTGGGCTAAAGCTATACCTCTAGATGAGGTCAAGATAAGCAGCATTATCAATTTTATTAAGCATTATGTGATCTACAGATTCGGTGTTCCTCGACGAATCATTCATGATAATGGGCCACAATTCATCAGTCAGAAATTCACTCGATTCTGCGATGACAACATGATCAATAATATTGCTTCTACATCTTACAATCCTGCAGCTTACGGGTTGGCAGAAGCATTTAACAAGAACATCATCAAACTCCTCAAGAAGTTTGTTTCTAATAACAAACGAAACTATAGTAAAAAGCTCGAAGAATGTCTGTGGGCTTACCGTACTACTATACGTACTCCTACATGCTGCACACCTTTCTCTTTGGTATATGGATGCGAGGTCGTCTTACTATTGGAAATCCAGATCCCGTCCCTAAGAATTGCTATTGCCAATGAACTCACATCCGAAAACAATAATCGTCTGAGACTTCAGGAGCTTGAAGCGCTTGACGAGAAACGGCTCCTAGCTCAACAACATATTGAGTTATACCAAGCTCGTCTATCAAAAGCCTTCAACCGTAAAGTCAAATTCCAAACATTTCAGAAAGGAGAACTAGTTCTAACCGTCAGATGTCCTATGACTATGACGCACATGAGAAAAGGAAAATTCGAAGCGAAGTGGGAAGGACCCTATATTGTAAGCCAAGTTTTCTCCAACGGAGCTTATCAATTGACTAGTATGGATGGTCGAGTCGCCATGATGCCTATCAATGGCAAGTTTCTCAAGAAATATCATGTTTGAAGACAAGGAGATATCAACACAGAAACTCAGAATGTAAATAAAATTCCTTTTATTGCATAATTCAAGACAGAAGGAAATACATAAAATTAACGAGGACCAGAGCCCTCTTGATTGAAAACATATTTCGCAAGAAGCTCGAAGACATTATTGTCCGATGACACCAACAATTCACATGCAGCTTTCCTCAGAGCTTCTTCCTCGGCAGTACTCCCAGGCTCCACCAGTTTGGCTAGAACACCTGCTTCTGCCCAGGGACAGCCGAGCTTTCTTCGACTTTTGGCTGAGCAGGCAACGGAGGCTCGTTAGAAGGAGTGTCAAGGGCGGCCTCGATTTTTGGGATAACTTTCACCTCCTTAGGCATATCTTCTGAAGACATTTGTAAATGAAAGAAAAACGGTAAATAATGCTCTCAGAAAAGTTCCACACTATTTATAGACAGAAAAGTCAAATATTCTGTCTCGGGAACCGAAGCAACCTTTCCTCGAAAATGCATGTTCTTTCATTCATCTCTTTTGAATAGATCTTCATTTATTGTCTATCTCGAGAGCCGAAGCGACCTTTCCTCGAAAACGTATGCTTATTCATCAGTCTTTTCATCTCTATTTATTTCATGAATAGGCCTACATTTATTATCATTTATTTACTTTTTCGTAAATAAAATCACAAGATAATCAATACCCAAAATCTCCAGTGGAGCCTATCCGAATCATCAAAACTGTCTTTTTAAAACCCATCTGTTTTAAAAGATATCTTTTCTTATGATAAATCTGTATTATCACATATATCGTCTTTTTAGACATGATATTCTGTCTTTATGTCCTAACCGATTTGGAGATCATCAATAGAAAAAATGAGTTCACGTCCACATTACCTCTGGACTCTATTTTCTATATCATCACATCAAATCAAACCATAAAGAAGAGAAAAGTCATTCTTTATTCCTTCTTTAAAAACATAGATACATCTTAATGAAAATCTACTACATCTTGGATTTTCATTCTAAATATAACAAATGAAGGTCTATTACATCTTTGGATCTTCTTGTTGGTGCCAGTTCCTTGTCGACTCGACCTGGAGCAGCGAGCAAGGCAACGGAATCAACTCTGGTCTTCTCTCTCAGAAAGACGAAAGAAGAACCGTAGGGTACAGCAGCTCGAAGAAAAGTTGTTGTCAATACAACTGGTGGATAAAAGACGACCCTTCATGAGAAGTAGGAATGAGATCACCCTTGTGATACGATTTCTAATTCTGTGTCTCCACAGTCCAACACTCATGTATAAAGGCCATTTCTACCATTTCGAGAAAGCCCTTTTAAGCATGAAGAGTACTGAGCTCTCTGATGTGTGTGTCAAAGTGGTTCAACTTCATAGCATCCAAGATCATCGATATCGATTTTGGGAATTTTCGTCAGTTGGCCCCCTGCAAACATCAGAAAGAAGAGGAGAATATAGTAAATGTTCTTTTCTTCTCGTAAACCATTCATATACAATTGAAGCTGAAACGTTATGTACGTCTATAGGCGTATATTTCGAAAAAAATACCACGTTTGTTCGGAAGTTTTTATATCAAGACAGTTACACAACAAAGCTCACATATGACTATAATCGAGACGTGTCAACACAGTTACGCGACAAAAGTTCAAATGTGCCAGGATTTATAAAGTCAAACTGTTTTTATTTTATAATGAAAAGAAGAAAAAAAAGACAGACACTACAAGGCACTATGGCCATTATGTAAAAATGACGATCTTATGACACGTCATTTCTTCTTCCTACCGCCAGCCTGACGCAAAGCAGCACCCAACTCCTCTATATTGTGGATCCCTGAGCGATACATCAGATAGAGGAATCCTTCCCTCTGTTCAAGTACACCACGATCTTTGGAAGACGATTGCCCGCCTTGGGAATGAGTGAAGACTGCTGGGGTCAGGCCAAAGCAGTTCAGGAAGTTCTTCGCCTTCAGGGACTGGTCAGCTTCCAGCAGATACGCTATAGGCGCAGAATTCGACTTCTCTCCAGAAGCCTCGCCATTGACGGTGAGGTTCGTCTTCTTCTTCGTGCTCTCCTTGGGTGCCATAAGAATGAATGAGGAGGAAGGATTACAACCTCATACCTATATATACAGTGAAGGTCGGCTCCCGCCGACTCTTCGTCTTCCCAATAAATGGACGCGTAACACTTAACGAGGAAAAAAGATGTTTCGAAAAATAGTGCCCCTTAAGTAGGTTCATTGTTGGGAATGAACCGAGTATTTAATGATCTATTCAGTCAGGTTGTGCGACACTCACATTGCGCCGCACTCAGCTTGCTCGGCCATCAGGTTGCACAACAATCTTGTGTGTCACATCCGGTCGTACAACACGTCAAAATTGTGCCCAAAAGAGACCACAACCTTCGAAATGTTACGCAACACAAATGGACAGCAACCCAAACCCTAAAGAGGGAGGCGCAAGTTATAGAGTGTGCCCAACTCTAAAAAGAGCGGGCGCACGTTGTCAGAAGCAAGTCGAACCCTAAAGTGGGTGGTCGATGATCGGTTTATGGTTAGACACTTACCCTCCATGGCCGGATTGGCCGTCTCTCGGTGTGACGAAGGCGGAGCTTACGTGGATGGTTTGGCCACAATCTTTCCTTTCTCAGCAGAAGAGTGCTTGGGTGCCATTGATGTCGATCGAAGCTCTCAAAGATCGGGAAAAATGAGAAGAAGATAGGGTTTCTCTTGAGCCATTCTAAAAGGTATAAAAAGGGTACGACTATTTATAGCCCAAACAATTACGCAATTTATGCTGAAGAATCGGGCTCGAGTTGACTGGCGCAACTCAGACAGTAAACTGGCACAATCCAAACAAAACTAGCATAATTCAAAGTATTTCAAAACTTTGAAATATTTTCAAGTTTTGAAAACTTTGAAGGGGTATTCTAGAAGCTAAAAATTAAGCTACGCCACCAATTAAATTGTTCGATCTTCAGATGGCGCCAAATCATTATGTGGCGCCAAACCATCAAGTTATGCAGCATCAGGTTGCGCCAACATCTGGTTGTGCTGGAGTCAGGTTGCACGAGCACCACGTGGCGTACTTCCTCGAGAAGCTGTAACGGCACTACACCAAAAATGATAATTTGAAACATTTAGCATTTTGGACTTTGGAACAGTGTATAGATGTTCTTAGACCTTGGAACACTTGTTAATTGTTCCAAATCGTTTAAGTGTTCCAAAAATAAATTTACTTAAAATTAAATAAAATTTTATATTTTTGGAACGATGACTAAATGTTGATGTTTATGTTCAATTACGCAAGCCTTTCACATGATTGATAACAAAAGTGTTCCAATTCTAGGCATGACTCTCTCTCTCTCTCTCTCTCTCTCTCTCTCTGATTCTAACCTCAGACCAACTCCCCCACCCCAACCCACCCTTGCTTGCACCCCGTGCACCCTCCCAATGTTGTTCCCTTTCCATCACCCCTTTCTCTCTGAATAAGTTTTGATCTCCTCTCGAAACTCCGACCTCGTCTGCAGGATCCGGAAGTACTCAAAGTCGAATATGTGTCACAAGCACTGGCTCTAGGAGATCAAGTCCAAGAACGGTGGGTCTTTCCCCAAGCATGACTCGAAGCCCGTATCTGACAAACCAGATGATAAGCCGGAGATCTATCTCGCCGACCAAGCTCAGGTTAGGGTTTTTCCTTCAATTTGACTAAAATTAGGGCTTTTTAGATCCGATGTTCTAAATTAGGGTTTTTGGTTTTTGAATTTTTGTTTGGCCGGGGCAAGCATAGCTCCTGGAACATCGATAATCCTTCTGGCAAGGAGGTTCATGGGAAAGAGAGGTGTTCTTGAAGCAGGTTCCGTCTGGATTGCTTCTTCTTACCGGTGATATTTTTACTTTCTTGCAAAAGTTTTGGCATTTGTATGATTAATATGCATCTCTTGTAAAAAACAAAAATATACTCTATTAGTTGATTGTAGGAATTAGTACTTTTATTTGTCAATAAAATTCGGCTGCGTATCTACTTGAAATTCAGTTCTGTCGGAGAAGAATGAGTTCAGGGAGGCTTCCGTGAAGGAGGAGAGGGATGGTGCGGATATGGACGGGGATGCCAGCGGTGATGGTCCGATCCACTCATTTAGTTTTGACCCAGATTTTCTTGCGGGCGACAACGATGGAAGCGAGGAGGAGCAAGCTGATTTTATGAAAGAGCTAGAGAAGTTTCATAAGGAGAGGAGCTTGGAATTTAAGCCGCCGAAGTTCTACGGGGAAGGATTGAATTGCCTAAAGTAAGATCTAAGATCAGTTCTTTTGGGTCTTTGGGATAGTTACTCATGTTTTGTACTGCGCTTAAGTTTTTTTTTTTTAATTGTGCAGGTTGTGGAGAGCTGTCACCAGACTGGGTGGCTATGATCAGGTATATTTTCGTTTTTTTAGACTTTATATCGAACAATGTAGTTTGGTTATCTTACTTAGTGTTTCCTGCCAGCATTTTGTTTTGTTAAAGCTATGTCACTTGCAATGTCCAGAAAGTGAATGAGCATAGATGAAATTAAAATGTTAAGATGGATTAGTGGAAATACATTGGAATATAGGATAAGAAATGAGTTGGACGTGGTGTCAGTTGAGGACAAGATGCAGGAAAATACTCCCAGGTAGCTTGGACATGTGCATCGTAGACCAATAGATGCATTTGGTTTGGAGTGATAGAATTTTAGTTAAAAATGTTGCTAGAATAGGCCTAAAGGAACTTTTATTGAGCATGTAAAGAAGGATGGTATGTTTTGTTACTCTTGCATATAGAGCACATGGCTGCTAACAGAGTAGAAAGGAAGGAAAGGATTCAAATAGCCAACCCCAAAAGTTTGGGATGAGGCCTTTGTCGTTGTTGTAGTTATGCCACATGCAAGCCATGGTGAGTTAATGCTAAATATCCACTTATGAAAATAAGCGATGAATAACTTGTTGCAGCGTTCTTATTAAAGGGATCGGTTTTCCTTTGACATTTATCAATAAACTACCTATTAATATTAAAAGTGGATTATAATAATTGCTACCAATTTTTTATGCTTTTTTCTGTATTTTCGTCCTTCATATTTTTATTTATTTTTATATGTTCTACTTCTAACACAATCTACGTTAAGTTGTACCCCTAGGTAATACTTTTCTGTATATATTATGTAGCTAACTTGATCAGCTATAAATTTTACCTCCAGGTGACAATATGTAAGCTATGGCGCCAAGTGGGAGAATCTTTCAAGCCTCCAAAGTAAGATTAGGTTCATGCTTGTGTTTCCTGATAATGTTGTTACCTCCTTCCTAGGTAATGTATCTCATTAGAATCCAAACAATATTTGTTCTATGGAACAGTTAAAAAGAATAGAGCAATCAAGACCTGGTTTAAGATGAAACTTGATTTTTGAACATGATATAAGGAATCATCTCTCTAAATCGTATGGTTTCCTCATATTGCTCATATTTTAATCAAGTTCGACATATGGACTTAATTTCCACCAACTTTTACCCTGTTGGTCCTTGTGTACATTATTTCTGTGAATTTATTACATACACATGCAAAGTTTTCATAAAACCGAAAGATATACAATAGTTACTTTAATGTATGTTGAAATGTGCATATATTCTATTCAAACTATGGGGTTGGAATATAATGTTCTTTAATATGTTAGCTATATTAAAAAATAATGACCATGTACTGCTGATAGCAAGCATCAGTCTATAAAGATTGGAATGACGTAGGACAAAATCTCAAACACAAACTAGAATGCTCAATCCTTTAGGCAACCTGTTAAAAGAAAGATAATACAAAATGTTGTTTGAGGCTTCTGAAGAGTCTCAGCTAGATACAAGTCATTAAAATGTTCATTGTCGAAATGCATATGATTTGAGTAAATATAGTGGTTGTTTAGTACATCCTAAGTTGACATGGTTTGCTTGTTTCCATGTGACATGATGTGTATTGCACAACAAATTATGTCATGTGAATCTTGACTAACAAGTAAATAATGTTTGCCCCTTCTTTTGTTCATTATTTAGTACAGTGATGTGATTGGATCAAACAAGGGTGAAAAAAAGTATCTATATTGCTCATGGATCCTCTCTACAATTATCAGTATTGACGGATTTTGTAGTTTCAGATTAGAGTATAGGGTTTTGTCAGACATCCTGTGCGGGTTTGTTAGAATGCCACCTCTGTCATTGTCAACTAATCATAGCTTATATTAATTAATAACATGATAATTACATAGTTTTAGGAAACTTATCATATTTGGGATTGAAAAAAGTGTTTTAAAGCATGAAATGAAAGGAAAACCAATTGATCACATATTTCTTGATTTTCATTGAAGTTTTATCAAAATTTTGGCCAGTTCTATTTACTTTTTGGTCAATTTTGGAAACTTCTGTGCAATTTTGATACATTTCACAAATTTGTGAAAACTTTTACTCTTTTCTTATTGTAAGCTTGACTAAAATTATGGACCAGTCTTTCAAAAATCTAGAAGAAACCTTTATACCTTTCGTTCAGCAAAATGTCATCTAAAAACATATCTTTTTACAGGAAAAGAAATAATGCTATAGAAAGAAAACAAAGAAATAACAGATTTGGCTGTAAGTTATATTTTTAAAATCATTTGAGATCACATAAGAAACCTGTAGCCTCACACAAGATTTGTCAAAATCAAGAACCAATCTTTTATAGGTTTCTGACTAGAATGAATAGTAACAGAAGCTATTCTAAAAATTCATCAAAGAAGGTGAAAGAAAGAAAGAGAAACTTTGAAAACTACAACTAAAGAGTAGAAGTCAGTTAAGAGACATTGGCCAGATGATCCAACAATATCACGAATGAAGTCCTTTGGATGATATGATACAACACGATACGGTCATGGGAAGATGAAGACGACATTCATTTTGGTGTGTCCTAGACTCCCAGTGTATTTTGGAATGTGCATGTTGTGTCTGATACGTAACCGATACAAACATAATGCGATAAGGTACCACTATAGGAGTATCCTTACTTCCTAGTCGATCAAAAACTAATGATAAAACTTGACTGATAGTTAGTGGTACGTAGTCTTACCTTTTTCATCATGCAAGAGCAATCCTATCAGCTCCTTATGATTAGGACAGTGTCCAGAGCAATAGGTAGGATGCAGTGTTTTAAAAACCAACCATTAGACCATTGGTGTGGTAGGTGCATGGTCTAATCTGTTGGATTGGCCGGTTCAATTTTGAAGGACTGCCGCTTACTAGCCTAGGTTACAATTCATCTTATTGAATGAAACTGAACAAAATGAAGTTCATTTTACTTATGTAAAGTGGGTTGGGTTTCGTGATAGTTGACTCAACAATTCCTTTCGCCAAGTGAACGAAAAAAAATTGAAAAAGGCCCTCAGTGACCTGGGTAGTTTAGTTCGAACTGTCTAAACAATTCACGACGGTCCATCCTGCTTCGTAGTGGTGGATGCGAGGGGTTTCTCAGAGTACTTTGGTGGCGCGAAAGCTGTTCATATTCATGGGCAGCAATGTCCTGTAGATATACTGTATACATATCATCCGGAGCCTGATTATCTGGATGCTACCCTAATTACCATTTTCCAGGTATATTTAACCCTTCAATGCTATGGCCTGTTGTCTTCTTTTCCTTTTCTTTTTCTTTCATCAGCTGCATTTTCTGCTAAGTTCTAGTCAATATTAAAAGGATAAACCATGCTTTGGTTCTATTTTTATATTTTAAATTGATAAGCTCATTACCAATATGTAGGATTGGATATATTCTTTGTTTTATCTGTTAGTCAGTTAAGAACCAATGCTTGCCTTCTATACCTTTATCCTCTCAGCGTATTATGGTAAAAAATTAGTAAAATTATTTCTTAGAGTAGTACCAATTTCAATTGGTTGTATCTTGTAGAAAATAGAGTATAAAGGATCCATTGTTGTAGAAAAATTAGCTTCTTTATTAGATTTTCTGGTGATTACTTGCTAATATTGAGGATAATAATTTGTGTCCTTTGTTAGATCCATCTAGAGGGGGGTCCTGGAGACATACTTGCTTTCTTGACTGGTCAAGAGGATATTGAATCTGTAGAGAGGTTAGTACCTGAGCATGCACGCCAGTTACCTGAGGGTAGTCAAAAGGTCCTTGTTGTTCGTATTTACTCTGCTTTTCCCTCAGAGCAGCAAATGAATGTGTTCAAACTAGCCCCGCCTGGTCATCGCAAGGTAAACTTAATGTTATGATATTTTGTTATATTTCTTAGCTGCCAGGGTTTTCATATTGAAAGGCTGTAATGAGTTAATATTTTTGTTAATAAGTGGGACAAATTTCTGTGTACTAAATCCTTTTTTTTTTCTTCCCAACGTTTAAGAACTTTCTTCTGATGCATGTTAACCTTTTGAGTTTTGACTATAAATATGTACCCAGAGAAAGCTATTCCATTGTGTTGAGTGTCTTTAGTCTAACAGATGTCACAAATTTAACTTAATTGCAGAGGTTTTATGAGAAGATCGACTGTGATAGGAGACTCTAAGAACCTCTGCACTATCCCTCGATGCATCATTGACCTTGGAAAAAAGAACATACACTCCTTTTTAGACAGCCCTCTGGCTATGGTATCCATAATTTCCACTCAAATTGTGTAGCCATAGAGGCCAAATTGTGCTTGTTTGAAAAATGATAGACTCTAACATCCTTGTCTGAATATATGATGATGTTACTTTTGTTTCATATCATTTGTGTCTTTTCCAGCTCAATAATATTTATTTGGTTACACTTTGTTAAGCCAAAACTATATGCAAGTTGATGATTTGCACTGTATTGCTCTTGAAACTGTATGTAGATGATTTTGTGTGGATTGTGTAGGTTATACTAGCTACAAACATTGCTGAAACATCATTGACAATTCCTGGTATCAAGTATGTTATAGATCCTGGATTGGTGAAAGCTCGTTCCTATAACCACGTCACAGGGATGGAATCACTGATACTTATCCCAATCTGAAAAGCACAAGCTCTTCTGAGGAGGTAGGAAAGTGGATGTTGGTGAATCAATTATGTTGCTAAGTAAGGAAATATCAATATAAAATTTGTGTATAACATTTACTATTTTGTTGTCTTATCTTGTTTCTTGTTTTCTAACCGTTTCTCCTCGGCAAGTCGTTCTCAGGTTGGACTAAATTATTTTTATTTGCTACTGGTGTCCTATAGTAGTTATTGCCAGTTGCCTTTTATAAGATACCATGCCTGGACAACCTGATTATGCCCGTGAAAGTTCTAGTTCAAGTGTAAGTAGCAGTGTCCAAGATATAGAGGAGGATATAACCATTGGCAGTATATTATCAGAAGAGAATCAAAAGATTAATGGAAACCTTGGGGGGCGTTTATCTCACTTAAATTCCATACCGGTATGTCCCCCTGTATTACAGTTTTTGCTTGACCATTTTAAGTCATCTCTAAGTTTCAGTCTTTTCTTACTGATGTCTATACAAAAGTAGGCACACATACAAAGACACCATACTTATTTTCTAGAAAACATTGGTTGTCATGATTACTACAATAGAACACACTAATTTTCCATAACATTAGCACTGGTTATTTTGTAATTTTGACAATGCAAGCTTGTGCACTTTACCATGTTAATGGTCTATACAGATATGTGTTAGAGATGAATTATGAAGACAGAGAATTTAGGACTTTGTTTTTCCCATTCTTTGGTCTTCTGCAACAAGGATAAGGACAGCTTGTGTGGAGTTTTTTCGAGTCTCAAGGAGTGAGTAAAGGGTCAGCCAGCTTCGTCGTTATAATGCAAGCACGAGTAACTTGATTCAATATATTTCTTTGAAATTACTTGTGCTATATGCCTATGTCCAAAAATCATTATTCTTGTATGGTATTTCGAAGATGCATGTGTTTGCTTCAATCTTATTTGTTATGGGAGATTTTTTGTTCTATTGAAGTCACTGGACAACCTTATGCTACTTTCTTTTCTCAATTGTTTGACTACTATAAAAAAGATGCATAGGTATCCTCACTTTCATGTGCAATGATGAATAATTCATGTTTTTATATCAGGCTCCTCCTTCTCTTCGTTGTCCTTTGATGTTCGGTTGCAATTTCTTTTGCTGATCAGAGTAGCTACAATTATTCTGGATAAGGGGAGGAATATAGATGATTGAATGGATTTTGTAAAAATATAATGTTGGCTTGTATTCAGGTTGTGGCGCAATGTCAACAAGGTTGTTCCTTGGGGCAAATCTCTCTGGCGTGAACCTTCAAACTGAGTTTATTTTTTTGCAAAATTTTCTTTCAAATATCATTTGTCATTTCTTTATATGAATTTGATTTTGACTTCATGTTTTATTTTTGTAGATGTGGGTCGTGGATTTTAATCTGCGTGCTTCTGAAATCCTTAAGTTCAATTATCTTGAAACTGAGGTAATTTTAGAAATTTTATTTTAGATTCCTATCCAGTTCATTTGTATGAGTATTGGCAACTTTTGGCATTTGCTTATATCCCCTTTTCTTGTTCTTACTGTCTGCTTGCTTGGATCAGGATGAGGGTGTCATCATAGTAGACCAGTATTTTGGTTTATTTTTTTGAGTTGTTTTTTTGTTAGTAAGACTGAATTATAGAAGTCTCTATTTGTCCAATTTATTGAATCTAGTCTATTTGGTTCATCTTAGATGCTTTGTTCAACTTAAGTCTTTTATTCTCCAATATCCTGATTTTAACTTAAACTTGTTTTATAATGTTGTATGCAGGTGTTGCCAGTAGCTGTTATTCAAATCTTTATCATTCGGTTGGAGAACAACTTATGGAATCATCTTTCGAACAACTAGATTTTGTAAACAGATCATTTTTCATGGTCGAGCTAGAGTTTATCTAATATTTGTAACTTTGACATTATATATACTTTTGATGATGTTTTATAAAGATCCAACTTTTGGGATATGTTATTGGTTGTTTAATTTATATTAAGTTGACATGTTTGGTTTATTTAACAGTCAACTTAGATTTTGATGAGGCAATGCATAAAAAATATTGCACCATTTATTATGCGTTATAATGTTCAATTATGTATCTTTATAATTGTGGTTCGAAATAAAAATTGGCTACAAAATTAAAATTAGAAAAATACGTTGGAACGTTAATAAAACGTTTTAAAATTAGCCACAAGAACTATATAAAAAAAATGTTACAAATTACATTTAGGAACAGATGCAAATATTTCAAAATGACATTTAGAAATATTTTAAAGGCGTATTGTATGTGTTTCAAAATCTAAAATACTTTAGGAACGTATTGTATATGTTTCAAAATCTAATTTTAGAAACACACCACCGATGTTCCAAAAAATAATTTAGGAACACATTTTGTGTGTTCCAAAATCTAATTTAGGAACATTTGAGAACCGTTCCAAACTAAAATTTGAAACGATTTATAATTGTTCCAAATATTGCAACGCCACTTTTAGGAACAGTTTTTATGTGTTCCTAAAAATATTAGATACATAAAACAACTGTTCCTAAATGCCTATTTTGGTGTAGTGCGGCATCATCATTGCCTAACAAACTGACAGCACGGAGATTAAGGAAAATCCATTCGAATCCCGCACAACGTGGCACTCGAAAAGATTTTGTCAGCATGTATTTAATGCTAACAGCTGGTTCGCTCAAGTCATTGTGTGGCACGAGAATAATCAGTACAACATAGAAGACCTAGTCAAAGGTGCCAGTTGTTGAGTTGTGCCCATGTACAACCTGGCTAGTTGGTACCATCTGATCAACTCTTATTTTTAAAGCAGGGTGATGTGGCGCACAAGCTACTAACTTTGCAAAGCGTGCTCACTACACTGTCCACGACCATGCGCATCTCAATCAAATGATGACATGCGTCCACAGCAGTTGGTGCAACCGCTCGTGCAAGTCACTACATTTTGCCCACGCGCAACCTGATGAAGCTCGTACATGGTAATCAAACAGTATTCAGAACAGAGTGACATGGCACGCAAGCCATAAACTTTGTAGAACGTGCCCACTACACTGTCCACGACCATGCACATCTCAATCAAACGATGCCACGCGTCTACAGCAGTTAGTGCAACCGTTCACATAAGTGAATAGGAGGCGCACAACCTGAAGCGCACGCAACCCAGAATAACTACTAAATAGTTATCTCATGAACTCTATAAATAGAGTTTCAAATCAATCCTAAAGTATCAAGAATGATCATAATCTCCTGCTAAAGTGTTGTTGCATCCTCCAGAGGCTCATATCTTCGATATCACATCGTCCAAGGGATAAAGTGATCGTCTTCTGATCAGTTTCTATAGTTGTACTTCCTAGAAATCAATTGTACTCTTGTAATCTTTTTTCTAAGTTTGTAATAAAGACTCTTGTTCTTGTAAACAGAAACTTCTGAGGTTATTTCCTATATACATTTTGCTAGTATAACTGTTTGATTACTAATATTTGATCTGTCTGTAGATTTTCTCTTAGCACGTGAAATTTTCCTACAATTTCCTTATTGTTATTCAAGACTTTGTTTCCAAATATTGAGATTTATTTATGTTTTTTGTTTTCTAAAGAGCAGATACTTACATCATCTTTCATCGTGTTATGACTTTTAGAACTTATTTGAATTTTCATAAACTTCTTTGAAATTCCTATGGATAAAGTTGAGAGAGTATTCGATGACCTACTATGACGTGGCAGATGCGCACTGCAGTCATTTATCTGGATTATGGAGACCGCGGGTTCACTGCAGTCAACTGCGCACTGGCGAGGCATGAACTCTAAGTCGAAGTAATTTCAGGTATTTATAGGTTCTCGGATATTATTGAGGCTATGTCCTAAAATCATAATATTTTAATCTCTTTAGTTGTTTCGATAATATGGATAAAGTTGATAGAAATATTCGATAATTTAATATTATTTAAATCATTGAGCCAAAGGTTCATTGCAGCCAGATTTATACTACACTGGCGGGGCACGAACTCTAGGTAATGTGATTTCGGATATATATGATTCTCGAATACTATTGAGACTATATCCATGTTATATACAATGTTTGATATTTTTTACCATTGACAACTTCACTAGAAATTATCTTGATTAATTTTAATTTTTGGCTTTATTTGAATGTCATAGCAGCTGATCCAATTTTCAGAAATCATTTTGTTACCCTAGGTTTTCTATATAAAATTTCTCTTGATTTTCCTAAAATTTTATCACCATGAAAATGAACATACTAATATGATTTTGATTCCTGAATGGTTTTGTTCCAAATGATTTACAATTTTAATCATATTAGAATTTGATTTTGTTAAGTTTGATTTCTAGCTAAGTTCAAAATTTTAAAATCCCTTACTTTATTCTTAGTCGTAACATCTCTCTCGTTATCATATTTTACCACTTATAACTTTAATATTTGTGATTATATCAAGCCTAAATACATTTTAAATCGTGTTTAAATTATTTAAATTTAGTTATATCTGTTCTGGTTATCCCTAAACAATTTTATTTGATTTAGGTCATAATTTTATAACAGTGTCATTTTGGTGCTATATATTTTTTTACGATGCGTAAGTTTTAATTTTTCTCATTTTATGATGCCTGGATTTTTAGTTTTGATCATCTCTGAAAAATCGTGATTTTATTAGTTGTATTAGTCTGAATCCTATGTTTAGCTAATCATTTTCAAGTTTTGTATTTTATTAATCCTACTCATGCTTAGTGTGTCATTTGAAATTTCGAGGACAAAATTTTTTTAAGGGGGTAGATTTGTAATTACCCAATTCGTGTTATGGATTTTTAAAATGAATTTCCGAATTTTCTACTTTTGAAGTACCCTTTAAAAGTAAAAATAAAAATATTGTTTCTAGAATATTAATATGATCTTTAAGTAGTGATTCTGTTATTTTTATTTCAATTAAGGATTATTATTTGAATTTATTAGCTTGGTTAATAAGGGTTCACTATGTTGTAACAACTTCAATTATACATTTTGATTTTTATTTATAGATAAATCCTGATAATTATTACTAGTAATAATTACTGTTTTAATAAATTCTAGTTATCATTATTAGATAATATTGTGTATTAATACTAAAGAATAATTTGCATTATTTATAAGATGGATTACCAGCCTACCCAGCCGAAAGGCTAGGATTGTGGGCTTTTGGCCTACTAATTCAAAAGAAAGATTTAATATAATTTTCTTTTGTTAATTTTAGTTAATTAGTAGTAACTAATCATGTAATTAGTTGGGGATAACCAATTCAGTTAGAAGATAGTTACAGAGTCCATTTAACACCCCCAGAACTATGACTACTCATAGATGTGCCACCCAGATCCAGCTTGGAGAACACGCTGAGTTTTACTATAAATAATATTTTATTACAGATTTTGACACCTCTTCACATCACCACTAGCACACTTTCCAATGCACTCTCTTTACCGTTCTATCTTCTCTCTAACCGGACGTTCTTGGTCGTGCGCCACCGTCTTCCACCGGAGCTCCGCCGCCAGCAGGAGACATCACAGGAGGTCCATGTCACGACCCACTCCCGAATAATCGGACACGAGTCGGACACGCCCAGCCTTCGTCGTTAGACACGACGAAGTAAGCTGTACCAAGCTAGGGAAATCTAACCAGATAAACATGAATGTGTACAATCACAGCATCTATAAAACGTTCCCAGAATGACCACCATAATCCACCGATAATAATATCATAAAAGTACTAGAGACAACAAGAAGAAAAATACTGTGGATTCATAATATACAATATCTAGAGGAAGAGCTAAAACAATCTAAACCTGAAACCTCAAGCTAAGTCATGACTCCATCCTTCTCAGCTAAGATCCCGGACTCTGGCCCATAGGGTAAAGTGATACCCTGTAAGTACACCTGCAACATATCCAGTCAGGAGCGGAGCTAAGTATATCCAAGGAAATGAACATGAACATCATGGTATGGAATTGAATACAGGAAAAATGTAAAGTACGAGAAATGAGAACATGACATGAAACCTGAACAGGAATACTGAAAAGTAAATACAGGGAACATGAAATAAAACCTGAACATGAAATATACAATAAATCTGATGTATGCAATATATCAAAATACATCCAAAGTGTGTGATCGGCTTGGGTAGATTCAGGGAACATGAAATGGTACGGCTTCGGTCCCGCGTGCACGATGCGGGGCCTAAGCCATTCACATGAATAGTAACTCGGGTTTGATCACACATCTGTAGTATTTCTCCTCCCAGACACAAGTAAACTCAAGGAACCAGATACCAGACAATCTCGTGAAATATCGTGTCAACCAGAAGATACAAGAATGAATATACAAGACATGAAGAAATGGACAAATCCGATGAGTATACTTGCCTTGCTCAGGGTGATCAAGAGTGGGTAGTAAAGCTGTATGTCCACCTGTTTATTAGGTCCAAGTTGGTTAAGATTTAAACAATAACACTAGTTAATTATTTACTTATATCCATAACACTAATTATATAATATATATATACTAGCCATTATATCCACACTATCTATTCAAGAATAAAATGTTATTAGTTTAGATAATAGCTAAACATAACATAATAGAATATTTACTACCAAACTCTCTTTAAAGAAATCAATGACTAATTTGCAATAGTCACTATCTATAAGTCGGTTAGGTTCTAACCATAGAGTAAGTTTAACCATAAAACTAATTACACAATTTAAGGTTTGACAATCATTTATAAATATAAATATATATATATATATATATATATATATATATATATATATATATATATATATATATATATATATATATAGACAATTCCTACAAGATATTCATATAGGACAATAATAATTGATTTAAGATAGATATAGATGCTAATTATGAACATATTACCTTCAAATAGTAGCAACCCTAATTGAAATGTTTGTCATTAAAATATTATAAACATTGGCAAGTACACTTCAAAGTCCAAAAATTGTTGGCCAAACCATCAGTAAATCCAATTTCCACCACACAAGCTATATTTCAAGATCAACACCCCTGCTACTACAGACCCACATTTAGATAGCCAACCCAAGATACCCTAACGTTTACAAAAATTAGATTACAAATAATACCGTCCATAAACTTGGTACTCAAAACTCACTCCAAACTGTACTAATACTCAGAATTTACTCTGACCAAACCAAACCTTATCTTTTAGTTTAGCAAAGCTCGGTAAACATGACACCAAGGGCTGACCATATACAAAATCAAAAGTTTAACAAAACGCAAACAAAACCAATAGTCCCAGCAAGGACAGAACTCAACCTTCCTTAATATTACAAATTTAAACTAGACGACCAACACACCCTTGCTACAAACTCAATCGAGCAATGAATCAACACAACTATAACTCACTGTAAATTGAAAACACACAAAGTGATTAGTCAGCTTCATTCTATCCAGCTATAAGCAAAGCCCAAGCCTAATCAACGCTAACAAAAACCGTCCCCTACTTCACTAGGTTTGAACCTCCATTCGTGCTACAACCATTCAAATCCCAGTTGTTTCCATGCAACATTCGATGCTGGCCACAAATGAAACTAGATACGAACAAACCGGACACGAGCGTGCCAAATTCCCTGTATCTCGACTGCACCCCTGGCCAATACTCCCCATTGACATGACACAGGACACGAATCAAACTGGTCTCGAATAACTACAACCAACGCTCAGACACAACCCCTGCATCCCTGATCACAATCCTGCCCAATCCCTTCCATCAGATACTTCATCCCAGAAATTAAAATAGGAGGTAGAGAGCAAATAGGGAGGGATAATCTGGACCTATCCGTACGAATCAGTATTGAACTCCCAGAGTCCGATTCAGGCACAATGTTGTACCAGACTCTACATAGGCCAATCCACAAAAGCCTGGTGTTCAAAACAAGAAATTGATTCAATGAATGATTAATTCATGAATCCAAGACAATTCAAGAATAGAACAGATTAAAACTCAATTACAACTTCAAAATCAAAGCAATAAATGGAAGAAGCTATTGATCATAACTCGATCGATTTATCGATCCGATCAAAATCAAATAATCCCAAAAATAGTCGAAGGAAAGAAGGATCAAAGAGGACTCACCATTATAATCGCTCCGAATTCTCAGATCGACATCATCTCATAGCTCCGAAGACTACTCTCTACGTGCCGTCGTCGGAGAGAAGTCATGTCGCCTTCGAGAAAGGGGCGGCACCTAGCCGAGGGACATCTTCGATATAAGGGAAGTCCATGCCATCGTCGTCGACGTCAAAATTAGGGCCTCCGCCATGGCCAGCCTGCTAGACCTCTGGATCGATGGAGATGGAGGTAGCGATGGAAGATCGGTCGCCAAGAAGAGCTCAGAGCCCGATTTCTCGATCCGTAGAATCAATCGCTGAGGAAGGAGGTCCAATACTGCCCAGTCGTCGGGAAGAGAACGCCTGAGTCACCGAAGAAGGTCGCTACTGACGAGAAGAGCCCAACTGCTCACCAGAGATATCATGCTGATGAAGAGAGGCTCCCATATGGTCGTCGTCGCCGGAGACCTACCGCCGATGGCGGTGGTGCTGGTCACCAAGAGGCCCCGAAGAACTAGGGTTAGGGTTAGGAAGGGTTGGGGAAGAGCTTGCTGGTTCTCAAGATTTGAGAGAGAGGAAGAGTGAATAGCTAAACGAAATTAACTAACAGAGAATAAATATGGCTGGAACATTTCCACTTAAGCCCCTCCACCAATTGGAGTTTAACACAAAAACCCCTCTCCTTTTTACTAATTGCAAGAATACCAAAAATTCAGTTAGGAAATTGGTTACAAGTTTGTTAGGGAGTAGGGACCATTCCAATTAGTTGTAACCAATTCAGGATTTACCACTTACACTTTGCCCATAATTCAAATTTCCCCTCCAAAATTATAAGACTATTAAAACTGATTTACTTAATCAAACTTATATTTTTGAAAAAACTTCATAACTCAAAAAAATGAGAAGGTAGGGTTACAAATCTCCCCCCTTAAAATAATTTCGTCCTCGAAATTCAAAGGTGCAACAACATGATTTAAAATATAATTTCAATTGAGACAAAAGTTGAAAACGGCAATTTAAGTTAAGATGTGAAATAAATTCAATTCTAGTCATGGCTAGAAAATAGTTTATTTGGTCACGATCAAACATAATTTCAAATATCAGGTATGATCAATAGGTATAGAGTATAAAATATAGGCACGATCAGGATTTCTAAATATAACCAGAGGTAGGACATGAATGACTTAGCATGACGAAATCAACGGTAAGATGATACGATCGATCAAAATTGGTTAGGTACGAAGTGAAACAAGGTATAATTAAGATTAAGTACGATAATTTCATATAGGAAGTTGGAAATAACACGATCTATCCATGATCAAGATTTTGTAGATAAGCACAATATGACATGAATTCTATTTGCAACTTAGAAGAGTAAAATCATGAAGGCACGACCACAATTGACAGTTTTAGTACAATTAAATCAGAATGATTTAGGAAAGTCAATGTTAGTTAGGCATGATTAGGATCATCAGTTACACAAGACACAGTCGAGATATAAGTATGATTTATTAAGAGGGAAACAAATGGCTAATCCATAAAATGCATGAAGAATTTGCCAAGATTGATCGAGAGGGTGTATGGAGTCTACCAGAAATATGTTAGTGTCAAATCAAGGTGAAAGTGCAAATATTTATGATTTAAATCATGTGAAAATGGAATATAGTCGCTATGGTATCCGAGAACATATGGCCATTTGTAGTCACTTTACTTAGAATCCCTACCCCGCCAACATATATCTGACTGTAGTGGACTTTCGGCTCTGTGACCCAAATAACAATATGTCACCGAATATTCTGTCAACCTTATCCATTTCCAACAATCATTGACGAAACAACCCAGAAGATCAAGATATGAAGAATATGACAAAGTCTCGATAATATTCGAAAACCTATAAATGTCTGAAATCACTTCAACTTAGAGTTCCTGCCTTGCTAGTGCGCTGCTGGCTGCAGTGAACCCTCAGTATCCGTTGTCCAGATAATGACTACAGTGCGCAACTGCTACGCCCAGTAGATCATCGAATAGTCTCTCAACCTTATCCAAAGGAATTTTTGTAAACCCCCTAAATTTCCGAAATTTATTTTCGAATTTTCTAAATAATTTATTCTCGATAATTTATTTTATTTAATTAATTTTTGATCATTAAATGCTCTTTACCGTGACTTGTATTTCTAGAGCATCAGGGATGCCAGTCTCTAGAAACTTTCTTCTTGAAGTTTGTAGTAGACGAGATTATCTTCATGTTGATATATCGTGTCCCACTCGAACTTGTTCCCTTGTGCTCCAATTGCTTCGTGCAACTTTCAAGTCAATTTAGACCAATTTATCGCCTGTCGTAATTCGTGACTTAACTTCCAACTTAATTTTTGGGCCCGACATCGGTCTAATCCAGTCGACCCAATATATGGCCCTGGCCTGTTTTGAGTCTACTATGCACGTGCCACCAAATTGATCTCCCTTGTGCTCTTATTTCATCCATGATTTTAATTCATTTAAATTTATTATTTTAATTAAATCTTGGCCCCAAGCTTGTCCAAACTTGGCCCAACACCCAATCTAATTTGGGGTATGCCCTATCATGACTGCCCATACACCCCACTGATATTTTTCTCTTTTTCCTCTACTCAAAATATCTCTCTTTATGTATAAATATCTCTATTTCTCTCTCTTTTATATATGTATATATACATACATATATAATATAATATATAAATCTCTCACTCTCTCTCTACCTACAAACACCCGTTCATCTATCACACTCACAAAGCCCCCTTCCAATGTATAACCGGCCTATACCCCCCCTTTCTCTACTTTCTCTCTCTCTCTCTCATTAATATCTTCCATTCTCTCTCTTCTATATAATATATACACAAACACACATACTAATATCTCTCTCTCTCTCCCTTTATTTCCATACACACACCCTCCCCTATCACCATCAGCCAACCCCCCTTGCTGTACACGAGCAGCCCCCTCTCCCATTCTTTTTCTTTTCTTCACTCTTCTTCTTCATCTTCTTCTTCATGTTCTTCTTCATCTCCTTCTTCTTCTTCTTTATTATTAACACAACCACCCTCATCATCATCATGCCCATCACTACCACCACCACCACCGAGCACATCACCACCACCTTTACTCCTCCTCCATCCCTCACTGGGCCGCCGCCGTTCCGCACCGTCGCCGCCACCCGCGCGTGCAGCAGCAGCAACAGGAAGCAGGTGCAGCAGCAGCCGCGGCCGACCCGTACCGGTCGCCGCTGTGGCCGGCCGCTGCGCAGTCCCACGTGGCCCCCTTGGCTGGGCACACCTTTTCGTGGCGGCCACCGTCCTCCGGGATACGCTATCTAGATGATTCGTGCGTTTTGTACGAAATTCCGTCGATGCGCATGCGAACGAGATCCAGAAATGGTGTCTCGTCGCAGCAACTTCGTGCACATTTTTTGAGAAGTTCGGTTGGATCGGTGAACTCTTTGCTCTGTCTTAATCTCGGTATATACCTCTTCACTCACCTCCAGTTTCGTCCATTAATTTCGTCGTTTGATAGATCAAAACCGGCCACCAAGTTGACCGTTTAAATTGTACTATTTTTGGACAGTTTTGTGGAGCCGACTTCGTTAGCTCGTAACTCCGCCGTCGTAGCTCCGTCTGGCATACCTCCAGTTCCTGTGCGTAGCTGGTATAACCTTCTTCTTACCCCTCAAGTTTTGTTTCATTGTGAGCACGTTTGATTGGTTGAATTCGACGCCAAAGTTGGCCGTCTGAATTCGTAATTTCTAACTTATAAAATTCTATTTTTGAATCCCGGGACTCCGGATTCAATTTCTGACACCACTAGTAGACTCGTGGTGATGTTCTGGCACGATTTCATACAAAGTTTGTTAAATTTGGAGGACGTAGGCCCTGGCATGCATTTCGGTACAAAGCGGGTCCCATAGTCCGGGTCAACGGGACTTTTTGACGCCGGCTCATCGAAATCCAATTTCGGATATATCATTGAGTTCGAATCGTCATTCTGGACTCGTTGAAATATAATTTGCTAGATTTTAGTGGACATTGGTTCCGACATGTATTTCGGTGCAAGTCGGATACCAATATCCGGGTCAACGGACCAATCTGAGATCGGGTCATCGAAATCCAATTTTGGATATGCCGTTGAGTTCGTATCGTCACTCTGGATTCGTGGACATATAATTTTTTAGGTTTAGTGCACTTTTATTTTGACACATTTTTTGGTACAAAGTGGGTCCGATACAGACACCATTCTGGCCCGAAATAACCTTTTTATCCCTTTGTCCAAATTGGACTTATGGATAGGCTATCCTAGCTAATTTGACCATTCTGGACACGTTGGTGATGGTTGTTTCACCATCCGACAACATCTTTAGGTTTTTACCCTATTATTATAATCTTTCTCTTTTGTTTGTATTTTGAGATCCATCGATTCCAGTGATTTCACCATCACTGAAATTGATATGTTGACCCTGTAGATGTTTATAGAGACTAGCTTTAACCTGTTTGACCATGGCTGACTGAACGGCAAAGTAGAGTCAACATTTGACCTAGGTTAGACTAGTTTTGACCTTGGTTGACCACGGTTGACTATTTTGACCAAAATTCAACCGGAAGTAACCGTAGCCTAAAATTGACTAGAACTTGACTAGAGTTGACCAGTTAACCAAAAGTCAACTGTTAGTCAACATTTGACCTAGTTTAACCTAGAGTTGACCAGTTGACCAAAAGTCAACTGTAAGTCAACCTTTGACCCAGTTTGACCTAGTTTGACTTAGTGGACTGAGATTGACCTAGATTAATCATGCCTAACACTGTTGAACCCTAATTAGCTTATATATATATCTTATCTTTAGGTCTGTGGCATCCCTCTGAGCATCAACCCTATTTGACAGCTCAGGACCGCATGCGAGTACATTCTCTGATAGTAGTTCCTTGTCTTGATATTTTTTGTATCCGATTCAGTTATAGTGTTTTACTTGATTCTCGTCACGATGGTACACGGACTAGTATATACTGGATTCCTGTCATGAGATGTCATTCTTGGATTTTCTTGGGATACTGGTACTTGCTCGATCTTGTTCTTGTACTTGTATTGACACCGATTTCTGAGAAGGAGTAGTTACCTTCTTAGAGAATCTCGTGCCATGACGTGCTATGTCCGGATCTATATACTATTCGAAGAATGGAGAATTTTATAGATAGTATGATCAATGTCCATCTTGAGTTACTACTTGTATCATAGCTATACCCTCACCTCACGATGGGTATAGCCTGACCTGTGCTACTACTTGTTCCATAGCTTGCCATCCCGGCCGGACCGAGTCCACGTACTTGTAGCCGGTCGGCTGGAAGCCTGATCTTGACCCTTACCGATCATATTATGCTATAATATTCGAGGCATATTTTATATTTATTACATCAGTTACATATTACAGTTCAGCTTACTTTTCTTGCATGATTCACCTTGACATGATTTTCAGTTTATATATCATGTTTTACTTACAGTCTTGATATATCATCTTGTATTCTATTATGATTGTCTCTTACAGTATTTTTCAATACTATGAAACTGTTGTTAGTTTATGTACTCGTTCCATCCTGACTGGATATGTTGACAATATTTTAGGAGTAGTTGTGCTACCATTATTGGACTTCATGATATTGCTAGCTGAGGTGGATCTCACTATTTCTTCTATGTGAGTTGCCTGGTAGTTATCCTTAGTATGTCTCATTTTTCCTTCTTTATTTTTCTGTCTTATGATTTCTTCTAGTAGTTTCTATTTGTTCTTGTGCCTTAGTTATCTTTCCTGTCTTATCTTCTATGAGATGTTGGGTTGTGATTGAGTACATTTGTAGTTCATGGACCTTCTAGTTGTAGTGTATACTTATTGGGCACTAGACAGCGTTCTACCGTCGATACTACGGCGTAGGCTGGGTGTGGCCCACGTATTCGTATCCGTATATCCGGGTTCGGGTCGTGACACATTTTTGTGGTGGCCCACGTAGGTCAGTCTTTGCAATTAATGCGAAGTCGTGGTAGTACTTGAGCTTTTCTGTATTACTGCAAGCCTGCCCTAGGATTAAGGTTGAGTCATGGAATATTTTAGGAATTTGGTACTCAGTCACATATTAGAAACTCTTGGTAGATTCCAGGAATGACCCCTGGGAATCTTATTTTGAACTTTTTGAAACTTTTCCCATTTGTTTCTATCCGTCCCGATTTCTGAAACATCTGTCCGTTATCAAACTTTATTCTTTCTTGGGATGAGTTTGTGGACCCCCGAGAGAAGGTATAAGTTGAACTTATCTATCTTCTAGGTTGAGACGAGAATATAATTTGCCAGTCTCATATCAGGTTGAGATTGTTTTAGATTATATTCCAATGATTTCCTTTTATCTTGACCTAGATAGTACCTTTGGACATCTCCTGAGAATTTTCTTCTAAAACCCTATCTCGGAATCTGTTTCTGCTAATTTCCATTTACTTATCTTTGATTCATTGTTGAATTTTAAATCTTGATGTTCATTCGTTGTTGAATTCGATTTTGATTTTGTTTGAAATAAGTTTTTAAGGATTGAGTTAAGATATCCTGATAAACATATTTGATGGGGACGATGGGAACGGTAAATATCTACTTTATTCATGGGATTTAGAATTTATCGCATCCATATTAGCTAGCATGACAGGGACATGGAGCCTGATTTTGGATATACTATCCTAGTTATCGAATTTAGATTCTCTTGCAGCCATACCGGTTGGCATGGTAAGGAATCTAGATGACATGATTATAGGGTGTATACCTTAGTTATGGACTCTATCGTTTATTGCAGCTATGCTTACTGGCATGGCGTAAATTCTGGCAGCATGGTTTTGGATAGACGTGTATAGTTATCAGGTCGTATCTTAAATTGATTCACTTCTTTTTGACCAAATGATGAGGATAATTCATACCCTTATTTTTTGACTTATCATTCATTTATCTTCTCATCTATGATGATTTTCTCATCTTGCCATCATTCTTTTGACTTGTTTAGCTATGTCTTGATTACACCAATCACCTATCTCATATCTACATCTGTCATCTACACTTGAAAACTCTGAAAATTTTTAAATTTTTATATCTCAATTGTTTCTTAAATTTTGATAGTGTTAAGATTTTGATTCCCTTCTGTCCATGACCAATAAATTTTGGCCGTCTTGTTTATCGTGCCAAAGAGCCTTGGTTGCTGACTAGACTCTAGATGACTTCAAATTCCTTTGTGACTTGGATTTTCATCCTTGGATGCTCGTGTCCAGCCTTCGTTGATCTTATTCTCCATCTTGTCCAAATTTTGATTTACTCGAAAGTTGATCAACTTAGATCGTGTTGAGACTAATTTCTTTATCGTGGTTGGATTTCAATGCTATTAACCCTCGTGCATTGACTTTCGATTTTGATCATGTTTGGATTTTGGACAGTCGTGTCTAAACTCTTTTCGACCTTGATTTTATTTCCTGATTACATCCAAATTCCTTGTGAATAGTCGTGCCTAGATGACTTGGCATGACTAAGACAACTTGGGATTTCCTTTACCGTGATTTTAACGATCATAACTATATATTTTATCTTGCCTCAGACTCGTGCCTAAAATTTTTGACTTTCAATCACGACTAACTAGTGTGACTACGAAATTATTCGTGCTAGAATTGAACATGTTTGACTTTCTACCGTGCCTAATTGACTTGGGTTCCTTTCTAAATTGTGCTTTTAAGACCTTGATTTTGAATTCATGATTTATCGTCTTTCACAACTGAACTTGGATCTTGATCGTGCTTATGTGACCTATAATCTGATTTCTATCAAATCTATCTCTCAATCGTGCTATACTCAAATTTTTCTCTCCATCTGCTTCTCTTAGCCCTATTTTAGATCATGACTATCCGACTTTGATTTTCATGATCTTGATAATTTTAACCCTCAAATCGTGCTAAAAATCTTGAACCCTAATCGACTGTGTCGAAATAGATCTCCTTCGTACTTGAATTTTGATTCTCTAGTCACTCGTGCTCAGGTTTCATTCCTGATCATGACTAGATTTTTCGATTTTCCTCGTTCTATTCTAAATCGTTCCTAAGTGGTTAATCATCACAATTTTTTTAACGCATCTGAGTCTTGATTTCACTCATGACCAGATGGTTAATCCTTGATCAATGTTTGTGCTAAATATCTGATTATTCCTAACAATGCCCAATCACGTCATTTTCATCTTGATCGTGCCTATGTATAACCCTAAATCTAATTTTATCAAGCTGAAATTCTGTTAATCAAATTTTTGATTTGATTGTAATCGGACGAAGCTCAAGTTTTGATTTTGTTATCATTCTATCGTGCCAAGTGAACTTAGACTATTTCCAGTTTTAATCACGTTCGAACTTGGATCGTATTTTATGATTTTATTAATCATACTCCTCAATCTTTGATCGGGCCTATAAGACCTTGACTTCGATTTTTGTTTGTGTCTGAAATTTTATCTCAACCATGCCAAACCTTGTTTTGGTCATGGTTAGCTTTTCATCTTGATCGGGCCTGTACGACTTTCGGGTTGATTTCCATCAACCTAAGTCCTACAGATCATCCCGTACTTGAACTTCATTTCTATCTTCGATTCTCCTAATCGTCTCTAAAATCGTGCCCCAATGACTTGACTTATTTCTGAAATCATGCACATATGGTTTTGTTCATATCATGATTCTATCGTGCCAAAATCTTTCATCGTGCCTGAACAATTTTGAATTGAATTTCTTGATCGTGCAAAATTCGTCATTCTTTGATCTTGCCTAAAATATTTCCTAAACCCTCTATCATGTTTTAACCCCACTACCAACCTTTAATTTCGAGGACGAAATTTTTATAAGGTGGGTAGGATGTAAGTCCCCTGAATTTTTGGGATTTATTTTCGAATTTTCTAAATAATTTATTCTCGATAATTCATTTTATATATTTAATTTTTGATCATTAAATGCTCTTTACCGTGACTTGGATTTCTAGAGCATCAGAGATGCCAGTCTCTAGAAACTTTCTTATTAAATTTTGTAGTAGACGAGATTATCTTTATGTTGATATATCGTATCCTACTCGAACTTGTTCTCTTGTGCTCCAATTGCTTCGTGCAACTTTCGGGTCAATTTAGACCAATTTATCGTCTGTCGTAATTCGTGACTTAACTTCCAACTTAATTTTCGGGCCCGACATCGGTCCAATCCAGTCGACCCAATATATGGCCCTAGCCTGTTTTGAGTTTACTATGCATGTGCCACTTGCGTGCCACCAAATTGATCTCCCTTGTGCTCTCATTTCATCCATGATTTTAATTCGTTTAAATTTATTATTTTAATTAAATCTTGGCCCCAAGCTTGTCCAAACTTGGCCCAACACCCAATCTAATTTGGTGTATGCCTTATCATGACTGCCCATACACCCCACTAATATTTTTCTCTTTTTTCTCTACTCAAAATATCTCTCTTTATGTATAAATATCTCTATTTCTCTCTCCTTTATATATGTATATATATATATATACATATATAATATAATATATAAATCTCTCACTCTCTCTCTCTACCTACAAACAGCCCCTCACCCATCACACTCACAAAGCCCCCCCCCATGTACAGCCGGCCTATACCTCCCCTCTCTCTACTTTCTCTCTCTCTCTCTCATTAATATCTTCCATTCTCTCTCTTCTATATAATATATACACAAACACACATACTAATATCTCTCTCTCTCCTTTTATTTCCATACACACACCCTCCCCTATCACCATCAGCCGACCCCCTTGCTGTACACGAGCAGCCCCCTCTCCCAATCTTTTTCTTTTCTTCACTCTTCTTCTTCATGTTCTTCTTCATCTCCTTCTCCTTCTTTTTTATTATTAACACTACCATCCTCATCATCATCATGCCCATCACTACCACCACCACCACCGAGCACATCACCACCACCCTTACTCTTCCTCTTTCCTCTACTAGGCTGCCGCTGCACCGTGTCACCGCCGCCACCCGCGCGCGCAGCAGCAGCAGCGAGCTGCAGCTGCAGCGAGCAGGCGCAGCAGCAGCCGCGGCCGACCGGCACCGTACCGCCGCCGTGCGGTCCCCCATGGCCCCCTTGGCCGGGCGTACCTTTCCATGGCAGCCAACGTCCTCCGGGATGCGCCGTCTAGGCGATTCGTGCGTTTTGCACGGAATCCCGTCGACGCGCGCGCGAACTAGATCCAGAAATGGCGCCTCGTCGCAGCAACTTCGTGCGCATTTTTTGGAAAATACGACCGTTGGATCGGCGAACTCTTTTCTCCGTTTCAATCTCGGTATATACCTCTTCACTCATCTCCAGTTTCGTCCGTTAATTTCGTCGTTTAATAGATCAAAACCGGCCACTAAGTTGACCGTTTAAATTGTACTATTTTTGGACAGTTTTGTGGAGCCGACTTCGTCAGCTCGTAACTCCGCCATCGTAGCTTCGTCTGACGTGCCTCCAGTTCCTGTGTGTAGATGATATAACCCTCTTCCTGCCCCTTAAGTTTTGTTTCATTGTGAGCACGTTTGATTGGTTGAATTCGACGCCAAAGTTGGCCGTCCGAATTCGTAGTTTCCAACTTATAAAATTCTATTTTTGAACCCGGGACTCCGGATTCAATTTTTGACACCACCAGTAGACTCGTGGCGTCGTTCTGGCACGTTTTCATATAAAGTTTGTTAAATTTGGAGGACATGGGCCCTGGCACCCATTTCGGTGCAAAGCGGGCCCGACAGTCCGGGTCAACGGAATTTTTTGACGCTGGCTTATCGGAATCCAATTTCGGATATACCGTTGAGTTTGTATCATCATTCTGGACTCGTTGACATATAATTTGCTAGGTTTTAGTGGACATTGGTTCCGGCACGCATTTCGGTGCAAGTCGGATACCAATATCCGGGTCAACAGACCAATCTGAGATCGGGTCATCGGAATCCAATTTCGGATATACCGTTGAGTTCGTATCGTCATTCTAGATTCGTGGACATATAATTTGTTAGGTTTAGTACACTTTTATTTTGACATATTTTTCGGTACAAAGTGGGTCCGACACGGATACCATTCTGGCCCGAAATTACCTTTTTGTCCCTGTGTCCAAATTGGACTTATGGATAGGCTATCCTAGCTAATTTGACCATTCTGGACACATTGGTGATGGTTGTTTCACCATCCGACAACATCTGTAGGTTTTTACCCTATTATTATAATCTTTCTCTTTTGTTTGTGTTTTGAGATCCATCGATTCCAGTGATTTCACCATCACTGAAATTGATATGTTGACCCTGTAGATGTTTATAGAGACTAGCTTTGACCCTGTTTGACCATAGTTGACTACTTTGACTGAACGGCAAAGTAGAGTCAACATTTGACCTAGGTTAGACTAGTTTTGACCTTGGTTGACCATGGTTGACTATTTTGACCAAAATTCAACCGGAAGTCAACCGTAGTCTAAAATTGACTAGAACTTGACTAGAGTTGACCAGTTGACCAAAAGTCAACTATTAGTCAACATTTGACCTAGTTTAACCTAGAGTTGACCAGTTGACCAAAAGGCAACTGTAAGTCAACCTTTGACCCAGTTTGATCTAGTTTGACTTAGTGGACTGAGATTGACCTAGATTAATCATGCCTAACACTGTTGAACCCTAATTAGCTTATATATATCTTATCTTTAGGTCTGTGGCATCCCTCTGAGCATCGACCCCATTTGACAGCTCAGGACCGCAGGCACGTACATTCTCTGATAGTAGTTCCTTGTCTTGATATTTTCTGTATCCTGTAAGTCCTAAAAATCAAGTTGCACCCATCAAATAGTGCACAAAAATCCAAACTGTGCACCCATCAAATGAACATCGCTAATATGAACAGCGCCAAAAATCAACCGCGCTAGACTGAACCGCGCCACTGCCTAAGCGCGTCAATGCTGACGTGGCAAAGCCATCATTACTTGACAAGAAAATCAAATCCACTGACAGCCTGACAGCCCGAGAAGCGAGGAGTCTGCTCGTTTCCTGTGCCGTGCCGCACTCTAGGACAGCTGTCCAAATCCTAGCGCGGTCCATCTGTCCAAATTCCAGCGCGGTCCAGCTGTCCAAATCTCAGCGCGATCCATTGACCAGAGCTGAGCGCAGTCTGAAGCCAGCGCTATTCAATTCCAACACAGTTGTGGCGCGATCCATCAAGCTTTTTGAAGATAACTGACACTTATTACGTGGCTTATATGCTATCAATTGCTCACCACGTGGCAACCGTCTGTACACGATCAAGCACATTTTAATCAAACAATGCCACGCGTCTAAATACAGTTAGCCCACGATCGAGCAACTACTCAAAGGCCAGCGCAAGTTTATAGCCCACGCAGTCTGTCACTGGCGCAGTTCATTGTGCGCAATCCAGAATAACTACAAAACAGTTATTTTTAGAACTCTATAAATAGAGTTTCAAGTTCTTCATTAAAAGGGCAGATCATTTTCGAGACCATCAGAGATCAGGAGTTTTTGTCTAAGTGCTGTTGCATTCTTCAGAGGCTATTGTCTTTAAAGTTCACATAGTCCAAGGGATAAAGCGATCGTCTTCTGAACGGATTCCTAAAGTTGTACTTTTCCAGAATTTATTGTACTTTTGTACTATTCTTTAAAGTTTGTGAAATAAAGAATCTTATTTTTTGCAAACAAAATGGCGACTCTGCTGGGGACGACTTTCTCCTCCGACGAGGAAGTGACAACTCAATGTGACATTGCGTCTATCGGAAAGACGCAGAAGACGCTGGTTGTGAAGGTCAACCAGACTGCCTACGAAGCAATAATCAACTCTGGGGCTACTCGTCGTACTGTGACCTCTGCCAAGAACAAGGTCCATTCAGTGTGGACCCCGAAGTCCTCTACGTAGCCTGCTGTCTCTTCTAACAGGGGACCAATGGCCACTTCTGTCCTTGCGCAATCCACCACCCTCTCTGCCAAAACGTAATCCAAAGCTCCTGTGGTCCAGGCGCAGCACGCTACTTCTCTTGCCACAGCACAATCTACGACTTATGCTGCTATGGCAAAGTCCAGGACTCCTCTCCCTCTGGCGCAGTTGGCGGCTTTTTTGCCTCCTGCGCAATCCACTACCTCTTCAACCAAGTGCAACTTAAGCCCTCTGTAGCCAAGGCTTCACTTGCTGCTTCTTCCAGAGCGCAGGTTGCACCCCCTGCTGATTCTATGGCCAAGGAGCCATATGTCATCTCCTCCAGAGGGCAAGTTGTTGCCTCTTCTGTTCCGGCGCAACCCAAAGGGGATAGTCCTTTGACTATTCTTCCCTCTTCTAATAACAAAGGGAAAGGCTCTGCCCCCCTTCCAAAGCCTCCTGTTGCACTGGCGAAACCCACAGGGGGTAGTCATTTGACTATTTCTCCTCCATCTCAAAACAAACGAAAAGACCCTTTGGTCTTTTCTCAATCTTTCGTAGTCCAAAACCTGGAAAACAACAGATAAAAATGCTCTTTGGCCAGCCCTTCTTCACAAAATAAAAGAAAAGGCCCTTTGGTCTTTTTCTAGTCTTCTCCAGTTTTTATCTTGGAAGATCCATCTGAACGTGCCTCGGCACCAAACAGTACAAAAACTCTCTCAAACAAGAGTTCTTCTCTCCATGCTAAAGAGAAGAATATTGATCAGAGAGGCATCTTGCCTACTCCAGTAGCATACTTCCAAGATCTCCCAACTCTTCGGATATCCCGATCAAAGCAGGGGAAATTACTAGTGTCTCAAAAGGAGGCCCCTGGGGGTGAATTTGCCGATTTACGGGCTTATCTCAATAGACCAACTTCTGTGAAACACAAGCAACCAATGCCGAAGGCGAACTTACATCAGAAGCAAACTTCCAGGAGGAAAAATCCTGACACCTATGCCAACGAGTTGAGTACTTCTCTGTATACACATGGGACAAAGCATCTGAAGAATCGGAATCATGTTCCGAATGTCGTCAAAGAATATATCCCTGATCTTCGGGAGCACCTTAAGCAGAAGCAGGACAACACTTCAACACCTCCAATCCAACCACTGGAATGCGATTGTAGTCACAAGGTGGTTATCAAGTGTTGTTGCCAGACGACAAAACGATCTGTCTTCGATTGTTTAACTTCTGAACCAATGTCAGAAGACGAAGACAAGGTGTTCTATGCCTCTGTAAATATGGCTTCTCGAGACACTGGGGGTAAGAAGTGTTCAAAACACGGCAAGCCCCGCAAGCCCAGTCAACGATATCTAGATTTACTCCATGAATCTTCTGACGGAGTATTCCGACACACTCGATCCCGAAGTCGAGTGTAGCTCCCTTTCCCGAAAATTTTAAAATATTTTTATTATTAATTCATTTTACTTAAAGGGTGATTTTTAGATTGTGCATAAAGAGTATATCCACCATTATTAGTTTATTGATTTTCGTTATTGTTATTATTGTTATTATTCTTATTATATTGTTATTATTATATATTTTTGTGTGTATATATATAAATATTATATGTGTATATATGCATATATATATATACTTAAGTGATTATGTATATAGATATATAAAGGTATGTGTATATATATATATATATATATATATATATATATATATATATATATATATATATATATATATATATATATATAAATAATATTGTATATAGGTAAGTGTGTATATATATATATATATATATATATATATATATATATATATATATATATATATATATATATATATAATATATATATATATAGAGAGAGAGAGATATGTTATATATAAAATAAATAAGAAAAAGAAAAGAAAAGAGAAACAGTAGCAGGCCTGGGCTAACCCAGCTCCCCAACAGCACTAAGCAACCCCCACATGAGCAACCCCGAGCCCAGCTCGTCAATGCCACAGGCCCAACACAAGGGACCAACCCGATTACTCTCGGCTAACCGTTCTGTTAACACAGCATACTCGATATATATATACAGAGGGAGACACCAAAACCAAACCCTAAACTCCTCGCCCCGACCCCATGCCCAGGCGCACCGCCCAGGCGGCCGTGAGGCGCCGCAGCCACCGCCGGCCGGCGGCAGACGGCCGCGCGCGTGCAAGCCGCGCGCACAAGGAAGAGGCAGCCGCAGCAGCAGTGTACCGGGGAGTCGATTTCATAGGTACGTATCTCCGTCTATGACGGATCATTTTTCAATCTGTAAATTGCTTTAGAAAGCCAATATAACCACGTTTCGATCCCAGTAGATAGGTTTTGTGATAGACAAGCACCCCATCCAGAAAATTGATGAAAACTTCATCGAAAAACCTTGCAAAAACAGAACACTAGTACAGTCCAATCACCCGTATTCGAGGATCGATTCCGATCGATCCAGAGACCGTTTAGAAATTCCACTTGAACACATGTTTAGACGACCTATAGGCCTTCACAAAAGTTTTTACAGAAGCCAAAACCATCGACTACATGTCGAGAAATCGAATCCCGAACTTTGACGAAAACCTATTTTAAAAACATGAAAATCCATCCACACGACGTGCGTCCCGCCATTCCGGGCGACGTGGTCGCGAACCGAAAGCATCGAAAGGTGCATAACAGCTTCGTGGTTGTGTGGGCTTTGACGGAATTCAAATTGGTCGTGTGTGCGCGACGAATTTGATGCGTATCCGTCGGAATCTCCCCGTATCCGTGCAATGCAAATTCAGTCATAACTTTGTGTGCGCTCATCAGATCGAGACGAAACTTATGCCAACAGGACCATATCATTTTTTTGGTCCTGTACGCCAAGTTTGGTCCAATTCTGAGACAGTTGAATCGTACGTCATTTTGTGGGCCCCACGGTCTCACTCAACGGGTAATTTTGTGCACGGCCTGTCGGAATCCAACTTTGGACATACGGTTGGGTTTATATCGAAAACTGGATCCGTAGACATGTAGTTTGATGACTTTAGAGACCGTTGACTCTGGCACGCTTTTCGGTGCAAAGCGGGTCCAACGGCGGACATCGTTTTTGCTCGAAATTACCGTTTTTGCCCCTGTGTCCAGAATTGGACTTAAGAACAGGCAATCCTAGCTAATTTGACTATTCTAAGAACATTGGTAATGTTTATTTTAGCTTTCGGGGAATGTTGTATGGGTTTTGACTATTGTGGCATACTGAGTGGTTCAGATTATCGGTTTCACCAGCACAGGACCAGGCGAGTACAGTTTATGTGTCTGTATTTTGATATTGATTTTCACTATATTTCTTGATTGGCCATTGGTTTTGTGATTATTTTCATTATAAATTATTGAGTCGGGAATGAGAAGTACCAAGGATGTGTGATCGACCTTAGACAGTGTAGACAGTGTAGACAGTAATTTATTATTGCAAAGTAGACAGTATAGAAAGTAATTATTATTGCAAAGTAGACAGTGTAGACAGTGATTTTTATTAGCAAAGTAGACAGTGTAGACAGTGATTTATTATTCAAAGTATACCATGTTTCTTTATTATATTATTTGCTGTAGACAGTGTAAGTTTATACAACGTAGACAGTGTACTTTAGACAGTGTAGATAGTGTAACTTTAGACAGTGGACAGTGTAACTTTACAGTGTAGACAGTGTCGTGTAATTGTCCCGAGACGATCACATATCAAAGGTACTTTACAGTTGGGGAAAGTATTTGTGTCTATTTATTTGCTATTGGTTTTTCGTATTTTCTGTTTATTTCAAAACATGTAATTGATGTCTAACCTCTGTTGTATAGTCATTTTCTTTATTTGAAATTGCATTCAGTGAATTGTGCTCGTTCCATTCCTGACTGGAAACCAATATTTTCAGGTTAGCGTGGATTCACTTAGCATGGGAGATACGTGGGTACTTTCAGGCAAAAGCCTAGAGACTGGCTAGATAGTGGACTTGTAGTCATTCAAATTTGTACAAGTTATATTTTTCTGCAAATGTAAACTTGTGATCATTGTAAATTAAATTAATTTTGGTGAATGAGCATTATTTGTGATTTGATCTTCATGGCCGTGACAGCGTTACTACCGCCGATACTGCGACGTAGGCTGGCTTGGATACGTCTCGTATCCGTTTTAAAAAAAACGATGTGGGTCATGACAAGTTTTTATGGTGGCTCATGCAGGTCTGTTTTCGCAAATCATGCGAACTCGTGATGGTACTTAAGTTAGTTGTACTATTGCGAGCCTGCGACAAGGAATGCTCATTCCACGAATTAATTTTAATTTTTAAGTGAATGACTAGGGCTAGGAGTCCCCTATACAAATTTACCGATGGGTAGTCTAGGCCATGCAATTTATGAGGAGTATTAATTTTGATATCTTGTCAGATCCCTTAGGTACACTATTATCTCTTGATAGACGACACGATCCAAGGTGGATAGGTTATTCATGGTGAGCAGGGTTTCATAGAATTAATGAATCTAACCTGTGATAAATTGTTCAATTCCTTTCCCTTAGATATCATCCTCATATCTTAGTCGAATTGTCTATTTAGTTCCTATTTGCCCTAGGAATTATTATTTTTTATAGAAATTCGATTATGTTATCCCATATGAACCTCGAGTTAGTTCTGATTCAAGTTTTTCCCCCATGGTTTGGTACATACGAGAGATACTAGAATGTTGTATTCCTTTTGTCTCAGTTAGTTCCTCTATGTTCAATCTTTTATTCCAAGGGTTGTGACTAATAGGACTGTCACCCCCAGTTTCGAATTAGGGTATTTTCGTCATTTTTCAAGTTTTATAATTTTAGGAATTTTATTTGATTTATGATTTTTAGGGATTTTTGATTTGGTTTGGATTTTATCCAATTCGGACTTAAGTTGGAGACCCGGGTAGCCTGGACACTAGTGGGACCCCATACTAGCTGGGCTTGGCCCACATACCATCCTAATTAGGCTAGAAATCATAAACCCAACTTCCATGGCTTAATTAGTCATTTTAGAGGCTTGATTAGTTAATTAGAATTAAACCGAACCGAACCAAAACCAAACCCGAACCAAACCAAGTCTATTGGGTTTGGGGGCTTATTCGATCACCACCCAAACCAATAAGACCCCATGGCCGGCCAATAGATAGGACACCCTCCCCCCTGCTTCCCACAAAGTAAACTCTCTCTCTCTCTCTCTCTCTCAAATTTCTTCTTTCTTCCAAGCTTCTTCTCTCTCCAAGGAAAACCTAATCTAGGTATGCCATAAATTCCCTATTTATTACTCTTTAGCATTTATGGCTTTCACAATAATATAGAGGAGGTGATTCTCCACACTTTGCCCATAGATTTCATAGGTTTCCCTAGAAATCTAGGTAAGGAGTTAATTAGGGGTTTTCATATATAGAGTGGTATATATTTTTTTTTTTTTTTTTTTAGAGTGGTATATATATGTATATATGTATATATATATATGTGTATGTTATATTATATATATATATATATATATATATATATATCTATTATATATATATAGATATATATTATATAATATTATATATATATTTGTGTTGTGTGAGAAGTGTGGTGTTGATGTCATGAGATGGTGGTGGTGGTGCTTGTGTGAGAGTGTATTGTTTTGTGTGAGGGTGTATAATATATATATATCTATATATAATATTATATATATATATATATATATATATATATATATATATATATATTTTTATATATATACAGTAGAAACTCTATAAAATAATACACTTGGGACCACCAAAATTTATAATTAAAAGTTATTAATTAATCGATAATTAATAATTAGTAATTTATATATTAATTAATATTTTTAATTAAAAGAGTTGGGTTATCGCAATGCAAGGATGGCGAAGATGTTCTGACTCACCCAAAGAAAATGTAGTTGCACAGTTGTTGACTGATGAAGAAATTATTGAAAGCGTTATTGAAATTAATAAATGATATCGATGAAGAAGATGATGAAAGTTCTACAATGGAGCCCCCTTCGCGAAACGAAGCTATTAAAGCGGCAATCACATTGAACAATTTCTTGTGAGCTATGAGAAAACAACACCAGAAGTTCTTACCATGCTAAGGAAAATTAGAGACGAGATTCAAGGGAAAATTGATTTCACAAAAACAAAAGACAATTGAGTCATTTTCAAGAAACCTTCATAAATCATTCATGTAAATGCTTATATAAGGAATTATTAATTTATATTTTATTGGGGTCTGAAGAAATTA
>JANAVB010030820.1:2213942-2218942 GCA_029216955.1 Iris pallida
GTGACATTGCGTCTATCGGAAAGACGCAGAAGACGCTGGTTGTGAAGGTCAACCAGACTGCCTACGAAGCAATAATCAACTCTGGGGCTACTCGCGTACTGGTGACCTCTGCCAAGAACAAGGTCCATTCAGTGGACCCCGAAGTCCTCTACGTAGCCTGCTGTCTCTGCTAACAGGGGACCAATGGCCACTTAGTCCTTGCGCAATCCACCACCCTCTGCCAAAAAGTAATCCAAAGCTCCTGTGGTCCAGGCGCAGCACGCTACTTCTCTGCCACAGCACAATCACGACTATGCTGCTATTGGCAAAGTCCAGGACTCCTCTCCTCTGGCGCAGTTGGCGGCTTTTTTGCTCCTGCGCAATCCACTACCTCTTCAACCAAGTGCAACTTAAGCCCTTGTAGCCAAGGCTTCACTTGCTGCTTCTTCCAGAGCGCAGGTTGCACCCCCTGCTGATTCTATGGCCAAGGAGCCATATGTCATCTCCTCCAGAGGGCAAGTTGTTGCTCTTCTGTTCCGGCGCAACCCAAAGGGGATAGTCCTTTGACTATTCTTCCCTCTTCTAATAACAAAGGGAAAGGCTCTGCCCCCCTTCCAAAGCCTCCTGTTGCACTGGCGAAACCCACAGGGGGTAGTCATTGACTATTTCCCTCCATCTCAAAACAAACGAAAAGACCCTTTGGTCTTTTCTCAATCTTTCGTAGTCCAAAACCTGGAAAACAACAGATAAAAATGCTTTGGCCAGCCCTTCTTCACAAAATAAAAGAAAAGGCCCTTTGGTCTTTTTCTAGTCTTCTCCAGTTTTTATATTGGAAGATCCATCTGAACGTGCCTCGGCACCAAACAGTACAAAAAACTCTCTCAAACAAGAGTTCTTCTCCTGCTAAAGAGAAGAATATGATCAGAGAGGCATTGCCTACTCCAGTAGCATACTTCCAAGATCTCCCAACTCTTCGGATATCCCGATCAAAGCAGGGGAAATTACTAGTGTCTCAAAAGGAGGCCCCTGGGGGTGAATTTGCCGATTTACGGGCTTATCTCAATAGACCAACTTCTGTGAAACACAAGCAACCAATGCCGAAGGCGAACTTACATCAGAAGCAAACTTCCAGGAGGAAAAATCCTGACACCTATGCCAACGAGTTGAGTACTTCTCTGTATACACATGGGACAAAGCATCTGAAGAATCGGAATCATGTCGAATGTCGTCAAAGAATATATCCCTGATCTTCGGAGCACCTTAAGCAGAAGCAGGACAACACTTAACACCTCCAATCCAACCACTGGAATGCGATTGTAGTCACAAGGTGGTTATCAAGTGTTGTTGCCAGACGACAAAACGATCTGTCTTCGATTGTTTAACTTCTGAACCAATGTCAGAAGACGAAGACAAGGTGTTCTATGCCTCTGTAAATATGGCTTCTCGAGACACTGGGGGTAAGAATGTTCAAAACACGGCAAGCCCCGCAAGCCCAGTCAACGATATCTAGATTTACTCCATGATCTTCTGACGGAGTATTCCGACACACTCGATCCCGAAGTCGAGTGTAGCCTTTCCCGAAAATTTTAAAATATTTTATTATTAATTCATTTTACTTAAAGGGTGATTTTTAGATTGTGCATAAAGAGTATATCCACCATTATTAGTTATTGATTTCGTTATGTTATTATTGTTATATTCTATATATGTTATTATTATATTTTTGTGTGTATATATATAAATATATATGTGTATATATGCATATATATATATACTTAAGTGATTATGTAATAGATATATAAAGGTATGTGTATATTATATAGATATATTATATATATATTATATATATATTATATATATTATATATATATATAAATAATATTGTATATAGGTAAGTGTGTATATATATATATATATTATATATAATATATATATATATATATATATATATATATATATATATATATATATATATAGAGAGAGAGAGATATGTTATATATAAATAAATAAGAAAAAAGAAAAAAAGAAAAAGAGAAACAGTAGCAGGCCTGGGCTAACCCAGCTCCCCAACAGCACTAAGCAACCCCCACATGAGCAACCCGAGCCCAGCTCGTCAATGCCACAGGCCCAACACAAGGGACCAACCCGATTACTCTCGGCAACGTTCTGTTAACACAGCATACTCGAGATATATATACAGAGGGAGACACCAAAACCAAACCCTAAACTCCTCGCCCCGACCCCATGCCCAGGCGCACCGCCCAGGCGGCCGTGGGCGCCGCAGCCACCGACGGCCGGGCGGCAGACGGCCGCGCGCGTGCAAGCCGCGCGCACAAGGAAGAGGCAGCGCAGCAGCAGTGTACCGGGGAGTCGATTTCATAGGTACGTATCTCCGTCTATGACGGATCATTTTTCAATCTGTAAATTGCTTTAGAAAGCCAATATAACCACGTTTCGATCCCAGTAGATAGGTTTTGTGATAGACAAGCACCCCATCAGAAAATTGATGAAAACTTCATCGAAAAACCTTGCAAAAACAGAACACTAGTACAGTCCAATCACCCGTATTCGAGGAGGATCGATTCCGATCGATCCAGAGACCGTTTAGAAATTCCACTTGAAACATGTTTAGACGACCTATAGGCCTTCACAAAAGTTTTTACAGAAGCCAAAACCATCGACTACATGTCGAGAAATCGAATCCCGAACTTTGACGAAAACCTATTTTAAAAACATGAAAATCCATCCACACGACGTGCGTCCCGCCATTCCGGGCGACGTGGTCGCGAACCGAAAGCATCGAAAGGTGCATAACAGCTTCGTGGTTGTGTGGGCTTTGACGGAATTCAAATTGGTCGTGTGTGCGCGACGAATTTGATGCGTATCCGTCGGAATCTCCCCGTATCCGTGCAATGCAAATCAGTCAACTTTGTGTGCGCTCATCAGATCGAGACGAAACTTATGCCAACAGGACCATATCATTTTTTTGGTCCTGTACGCCAAGTTTGGTCCAATTTGAGACAGTTGAATCGTACGTCATTTTGTGGGCCCCACGGTCTCACTCAACGGGTAATTTTGTGCACGGCCTGTCGGAATCCAACTTTGGACATACGGTTGGGTTTATACGAAAAACTGGACCGTAGACATGTAGTTTGATGACTTTAGAGACCGTTGACTCTGGCACGCTTTTCGGTGCAAAGCGGGTCCAACGGCGGACATCGTTTTGCTCGAAATTACGTTTTGCCCTGTGTCCAGAATTGGACTTAAGAACAGGCAATCCTAGCTAATTTGACTATTCTAAGAACATTGGTAATGTTATTTTAGCTTTCGGGGAATGTGTATGGGTTTGACTATTGTGGCATACTGAGTGGTTCAGATTATCGGTTTCACCAGCACAGGACCACAGGCGAGTACAGTTTATGTCTGTATTTTGATATTGATTTTCACTATATTCATTGATTGGCCATTGGTTTTGTGATTATTTCTATTATAAATTATTGAGTCGGGAATGAGAAGTACCAAGGATGTGTGATCGACCTTAGACAGTGTAGACAGTGTAGACAGTAATTTATTATTGCAAAGTAGACAGTATAGAAAGTAATTTATTATTGCAAAGTAGACAGTGTAGACAGTGATTTTTATTTGCAAAGTAGACAGTGTAGACAGTGATTTATTATTTCAAAGTATACCATGTTTCTTTATATTATTTGCTGTAGACAGTGTAAGTTTATACAACGTAGACAGTGTAACTTTAGACAGTGTAGATAGTGTAACTTTAGACAGTGTAGACAGTGTAACTTTAGACAGTGTAGACAGTGTCGTGTAATTGTCCCGAGACCGATCACATATCAAAGGTACTTTTAACAGTTGGGGAAAGTATTTTGTGTCTATTTATTTGCTATTGGTTTTTCGTATTTTCTGTTTATTTTCAAAAACATGTAATTGATGTCTAACCTCTGTTGTATAGTCATTTTCTTATTTGAAATTGCATTCAGTGAATTGTGCTCGTTCCATTCCTGACTGGAAACCAATATTTTTCAGGTTAGCCGTGGATTTCACTTAGCATGGGAGATACGTGGGTACTTTCAGGCAAAAGCCTAGAGACTGGCTAGATAGTGGACTTGTAGTCATTCAAATATTTGTACAAGTTTATATTTTTCTGCAAATGTAAAACTTGTGATCATTGTAAATTAAATTAATTTTTGTGAATGAGCATTATTTGTGATTTTGATCTTCATGGCCGTGACAGCGTTACTACCGCCGATACTGCGACGTAGGCTGGCTTGGATACGTCTCGTATCCGTTTTAAAAAAAACGAGTGTGGGTCATGACAAGTTTTTATGGTGGCTCATGCAGGTCTGTTTTCGCAAATCATGCGAACTCGTGATGGTACTTAAGTTAGTTGTACTATTGCGAGCCTGCGACAAGGAAATGCTCATTCACGAATTAGGATTAATTTAATTTAAGTGAATGACTAGGGCTAGGAGTCCCCTATACAAATTTACCGATGGGTAGTCTAGGCCATGCAATTTAGATGAGGAGTTATTAATTTTGATATCTTGTCAGATCCCTTAGGTACACTATTATCTCTTGATATGACGACACGATCCAAGGTGGATAGGTTATTCACATGGTGAGACAGGGTTTCATAGAATTAATGATCTAACCTTGATAAATTGTTCAATTCCTTGTCCCTTAGATATCATCCTCATATCTTAGTCGAATTGTCTATTTAGTTCCTATTTGCCCTAGGAATTATTATTTTTATAGAAATTCTGATTATGTTATCCCCATATGAACCTCGAGTTAGTTCTGATTCAAGTTTTTCCCCCATGGTTTGGATACATACGAGATAGATACTAGAATGTTGTATTCCTTTTGTCTTCAGTTATTTCCTCTATGTTCAATCTTTTATTCCAAGGGTTGTGACTAATAGGACTGTCACCCCCAGTTTTCGAATTAGGGGTATTTTCGTCATTTTTCAAGTTTTATAATTTTTAGGAATTTTATTTGATTTATGA